>KN897781.1:1392-19897 GCA_000934455.1 Apostichopus parvimensis | reverse complement strand
GGGGGGGGGGGGGGGGCACGGTAGGCCATTCTTGCTTATGCAGTATTAGCATTCCCATGCAGCAGAACTTCCGATTAGTTTCATATCCCAATCATAAAATGATCATTCATCACTTTTCCAGATGATCGGACGGCGAGCGGCATTTGATCACTCGCAGGCCTGGACGACGGTATCCACCAGCTTTGAAAATTTGGCAAGCAAGAGCTAGTTTTCATGAGTGTCACTTGTCAACCACTCGGATCAATACATTTTACTGTTTATTAGCATACAAGAAATGAAATAATTATTGTATTGTGTCAGTTTATTTTTTAGTTGAAGATTAGTTCGTGGAGATCTGGAATACGCTGTTTCCCTTCTACACATATACACACATTCCGGTATCATATCATTTGTCCTGCAATAAACTAGTAAGTATTTTCTTCCTCCAGGCCTATAGTAACTCATACGATATGAAAACAGCACAGCATACTGGTACTACGTCGTGTCAACCAATATCTAGAATTTCTGTGATATTTCTTCTTACCGGGTCCGTCTACTTGATTTGATGCTAATGATTTAGTGCTAACATACGTCAGGTGATAACATAATAATACTAATAATTGAAATCAAGGATGATAAGTTGAAAATTATTTCGCACTATTTATACTCAATAAACGAGTTGTGCTTGTAAGTTTAACATAAGGGTTAGTTCAGCGAAATAAGGCAACAGGACTGTTCTGTTCGTGGCAGCAGTACGGAAAGGAGGAAGGCAATGCGTACGACCTGACTGTTCAGTTGGAAGAAGTAAAATGTAACTTCATGCATTTCATAAGTTATTTCAGGTTCAAAATTGATAAACCAGATCAAGTCCGATCATTTCCCATTCAGATTCTTCTATTTATTTTAACTGTAGGCCCTATAACTGGTTTGTGAAATGTCATTCTCAATTTGAGACTGACAAAACACCCAACTACTGTAGTAGTAAAATCTCTTACTAACTTTATATCATTGATTAAAAGACATATGGGATGTGACTTGCCCTTCTCCAAATACATTGAGAACAACAAAATAACTTTGATGCTATGAAAACCCAAATAAATAAATAAATGGAGGAATCCAACCAGGAAAGTGGGGACTTGATCCATAATCTAATTTTGTTTGGATGCCTACTACACACCAAGCAACAATTTAGTGTTTTGCTAACTTAGACTAGCTAATAAAGTGTTGTGGATATTTTACCCTGCAACCCGGTGAATAGCAATGTGGTACCGATCTGTTCATCCGGCAGTTAATTTACCAATGAGAGTGCACAATATTGTTACTTGGTTATCAAGTAAAAAGCAATTGCTATTTACATTACATTCTTTGAAACTGGAGGGAATAACTGATAGGCCTGGTTTGAAGATCTTCCACATTCCTTCCAACACAAGACTCAGCCTGTTATGGGAGATACAAATCACCCATATTCACAATTCAGAACAGTACTGTGACAAGATTCATCTTTCTAAATTTAGGTACAATTTCTATATATCCTTCCTTTGAGTAACCCTGACTAGACTTTCCTTAAAAATTCACCAAGCAGCTTGATGAATAATAAGGCAGTGCTACTTATGTACCAATATCACTTCTCATTTTCAAGAAGGGTACAGCTCTATACCTTAGCTGTAGGTCAGTCAGTATCCGTAGTCTTGTGTGTAAGGTTCTGGAATCCATTGTTAAAAATTCTATTGTCAGGCACTTTGATACTGATATACTTAGATCTTGTCTAACAAATATTCTTGAATTTATGGAAGATGCTACTATAGTTCATTGGATAGACAAAAGGCTATACATTTCATCTTCTTGGATTTCAGAAGGCTTTTGATAAGGTACAGTATCCCATCAGTGGATTTTGCTTAAGTTAGGAGGATTTGGTATAGGTGGTGACTTGTTACAGTAAGTTGGATTCAGATTAGGCTATGTGTAAGAAAGCAAAGGGTTGTTATCAGTGGTTATACTTAGCAGGAGGTCTGCTGTGGTGTTCCTCTAGGCTCAGCCTTCCCTCTTTTGTCGTTTGTTGCTTACATTAATTACCTTAAAGCATTTTCCCCCCTAGGTCATTGTCTTAAAGTTGCAAATGGTTTGCAGTAGATTAAATGTCTGTAAGAACTTCTTTTCTCGAATGGTTGTGATTGAAAGGAATGTCAGTTGTACTTGCTAAAAGTGTAAATGTTTTTAAGAATGCTATGGCTGGTTATGTTAAGAATTGCAATAGGAGTTGAGGTTTCTGTGTTGATTTTGTTTTTGATGGGGACTTCATATTCCTCCTGATCCTTTTCCTTCCATTAAAGTAAACTTATGCATCTAGCTGCAAAGGGAATAGTACCATTGTTAGTCCTACATCATCTGACTGCTGGGGGAATGAAATGAAGCACTTCCTTATTCCTCCAGCATCTGGATCAGTGGTGAACACTAGTACTCCTTATTCGTCTCACTCCTGTGTGAATAATATGATGCGTTTCTCATATTCAGCTGGCTGCTGGGCAAATAGGCACAACATTTGTTATAAGGTTAGACCTAGCTACAGTAGCGGGATAGGTACAGCAAAACAAAAAGAAACAATACCATTTGAGTTTAGCAGAAGAATAAGTCTGAAAATGTTGTAATACAAGCTGAAGAAAGAAGAGTTAGTTGAAATAATGAGTGATTTTGGTAAAGGTTACTTGAGCTCAACATGATCAAAGCTTCTAAATTGACATAGTACAATGATTTCAAAAGCAACATTGAGGTGACTACAAGTAAGCCCAATGTTCTGTGTGGGGACCCAAGTTTAACAGAGGTCAGTAAATCAAACCACAGGATATGGCAGAATTCATGCAAGTTGCCTTACATCTCACTGCAATTAAACTGTTCAATTCAGTGTTAGGTATTACTGCTTTTCTCATACTCTGGATGCGACATTTATATCAATTTTACAGTATTCCATTTTGCGATACCGGATCAATTACTCCCCAGAAATAACACAGTGCCTAATAGAAATACTTTTGTATATATGCAGGGGTATTTTACAAATTTGATTTTTTTATTGTAGGAATTCATCATTACAGCTCTGTCTGTATGTTAAGTAATTGGCTGTTTTATTTTCTTTCGAGTTCAAAGGTCGTTTGCAATCAACAGAGGTCAATGTTTAATAGCTTTGTAAACATTGCAAAAGTAATAAGTTAGCCTTATATGAACATCATACTTGGTAATTGGGTCCACCTTATTGGTTGTAAGATCCTTTTGTTTTCTGTGGATATCAAACATCATTTGAGGTTAAAAAAGGGCAATTGGGAGGTAGTTTTGGTAATTTTAGATATAGTTATCTGCAGGTGATGTTAAAGTCTCAATGTGTGTTTGCCAAATTTTACCTCAACTTTTACAGCTTTCTGCCCTAAAAGCTCAGTGAAAATAACACCGTTCTATGCAATTTTCGTAATAATAATCATTATTTTTATTGAGTTATCTGTTGTTAAACATTTTTGAGCTGATTTTGTAATGAGTCCGTAGATTCTACAAACTTTATTCAAATTTGCAAGCCCCGCCCAACAGATCATGGGCCAGTCAAATCTCTCTTTTTTATTTTGTTTATGACCGTTAGGCCAGTGTGCTAGCCTGTGTTAGGTCCATTCTCTTGAATAGTATATATCTTCCTTTCGGTCTTACCAATGTAGCTTGTGAAATTGGTCATTTCCTTCCATTGCAAGGAATAAATAAGTGTTTTCAGACATTTC
This sequence comes from Apostichopus parvimensis, assembly GCA_000934455.1. Lineage (NCBI taxonomy): Eukaryota > Metazoa > Echinodermata > Holothuroidea > Aspidochirotida > Stichopodidae > Apostichopus > Apostichopus parvimensis. The sequence continues at coordinate 16,166 of KN897781.1, read as the reverse complement.
CTCAGTGAATTGGGTATAAAAAAGTGGACGATACGAGTATATAGGTTACTGTACATTTGTTTAACGAACATGTTGATATGCGGGGTCGCAGTAATTTTACGGTAAATCGTCACGCCATAAGGGCAACAGAAAGCAAATTTCTTTCTTTCGATTGCGTCAGCTTTTCTCCATTAAACCCACCTGGTCAGAGTGCATTTAGAATAAAAAAAATTCAATCTGCTTCAGAAGTTTGTGTTCCAAAATTCATCAACAAACACACATTGAGACTTTAACCTGTTATTTGAAAACTTTTTCCACCCTAATTTGAAAAATTACTTACTACTGTTAAGTTATTACGCTGCAAGTAAAACTTCATTAACAAATTTAAAAATGCTTTGAACTATCACTAGGCAGTATCAGAAGTTAATCAACAAAAGGTAATAGTGAGTTTTGATTAGTGGATGAAATGTGGTGCTTGGAATTGAAACTTATTTCATACCATTATTAATGATGTATGAATTTCTGCACCATTGGTGCTCTTGCTGAAAATGACAAGTCACTGAGGTATTGTAGTGTGAGTTTTAAATGCTTTCTTTCAGAAGCTACCAGTAAGAACGCAAAGGAAAACCACAGGGAATGTAGCAACAATGTTTGAAGATAAACACCGTTCCTTTTTGAGGTTTTTCTGGATACTGCCTCTGGTTGCTGTTCCTGGTTTGATTCTGGTGGGATACTATGAAGCTCATCAAGCTCATCTCATGACATTTGAAGAAGTGAGAGATGGTAGAGGTAATTTTTATTGTCTTTTGATGACATATGTTTTTTGCAAAGATTCCAATTATCTCAACAGTTAATCACTTATTTTATGTGATGACGAAGCAGAGCATAAGAGGTATGTACTACAACTTATTTTTTTTTTAAAACAGTGAATTGGATCACTGAAAAATTATTATTTTAAATAATACATCAGGCTGTGAAATGGTTTGTTTGTGCCAAAGTTAACAATATATTAAAGTATTAACTTGCAGTCGGTGTGTATCCAACAAATTAAGAAAACACATAATAATGGTGGTTAAGATGGGGTCTGCAGCAGCAACAGCCTGGTATACTAAATCTTCTACGACATCAGGGTTTTCTAGAACATTCTTGGAGTGAGACAATGTAAAGAGGCCAGCCAAAAAACTAAGGCAGAAATCCATCAATAAGTTTCTTAGTCATTAGTCTATTAATCGACTACAGGGAAATTAAAAAGGTGCAATGAATGATCAGTGACTACATGTATACTGTATCCTTGTAAGAACAAATTCAGTTTTGTGGAATCTTTGTCTTTAATAAGTTTTCAAATGATCACAGACTAATAATATTGTATGAGACTGAGTTCTGCTGGATGAACCTACAGTTTTACAGAGATTAATTGTTAAGTTGACTCTTTTAACAGTTAAAATTTCAAATATAAGGTTAAGTTTTCACTCCTTGACCTATAGGATTTCAATATAAGGTGAGTTCTTGTACAGTAAAGCCAAGATAAATGAAATCGCATCTTCACCGCATGAAAGCTAAATTGCAAATTTCCAGATACACTGGAACAAACGTGTTATTGATCGGGCTCCAAGGCAGACAGCCTAAGCAGACAACATGCTAGCAGAATCGCAATTCGTTCATCTTGGCAGTGCATCGTAATATACACGTAGTGTAGGATATTAGCAACTACAGTTTTATGCACTAAGTGAAAAGTGAAGTATAAAACAATCATTTTAGTCAGAGCTTAAGACAGTATCTTCGATAACTGATTAGTATTTCCTCTTAATTGTAGTCACCCAGGTGATGACGGCTGTTTGTTAGAAGCACAGCTTTTAATTGTCTCAGAAACAGTGGCAGAGATACCTCTACAAGTGTCCTATTGGTCAAGCTGTAAAAAGCAAATCCTGACAATGAGAAAATTGAAGTATTCACAAAGTATTAGTTAGACAAAGAAGAAACGGATAAACTGCAAGTCTTCTACATAAAGCCTGTGAAGGTAACTACTTTAACAGAGGGCCTGGTGTTTCCAATCTAGCAGGATCTTATACAGAGGCAAACTGCATCTAAATCTTGAAAGTATGTTCAACAGATACAGACTGTAAAAGAATTGTTCATGATTTCAATGTTTTACTGTTGAAATCAGCATATCAAACGTCAATCACTTTTTCATGGAATGTTAAGTTGCCATCAAAGCCTAAAAGGGGAAATGAGGTTATGGCACTTCCTTCTACCCTGTAATAACATCAGTACGCATACCAGTTCTGCCCTCCGCCCCCCCCCCCCCTTCCAAAGTAGATGCTAACGTGTTCGTGTAATCCTCTGATGGTATTTATAACCATGAATATTTGACATTTTGACAACTTTTATTACCAGTAACAAGTCCAAAGGCAGTGCTCATGCATTATGTATAGGACAGCTTGTTTCTTTAGATACATCTGTATAAAGTTTAGCTACTACAAGGAACCCTGATGTTGTAATTGTTTGTTTGATACGGTAATAGAATTCGAATAAGTAACTTTATTTCTTCCTTAAGTTATTTCGTCAGTCAAGCAGAAAATTGATTCACAATAGCTGCTGTTGGTTTGAATTAAAAGAAGTTTCAATATAAAAGCAGTATACAAGTAAAGACTGTACACTGCTTGTGATTAGAGAGGAAGGTTATCTGTTATTAGACAGAACTGATTCAGAATGATTTTGTCACATCAAGAAGGGATTAGGATTGCCGTATCAGAATCCCTGTCATAAAGCACCTCGCCTTTCCAGAAGTAGAGAAATGACACAGAAAAGTAAAACATTCAATGTAAACGTTGTGGTAGTGAGGTAAGTAAAATATAGTTTCTGGTTATGTTTTTCATTTTTGTCTGACAAACAGTTATTATCACAACTGTATGTATTAGTGCAAGACTTGCTTATTAAATAGGCCTTACTGAATTAATTATCTCTGAAATTTTTATTAACCTGTCAACGAGAACGCTTTGCATTATATGCGTGGGGTCCTGGAAGCTATATGATATGGTGGACTTTAAAGGCTTCAGAGCTTTAAACTTTTATCCAATTGGCCAAGATTTTAGCCATGTAAAGTTATACTCAAATGTTCAAAATACTGGATACAATTAGCCTAATATTGATTCATTGGGAAGACATTATTCAAGTAGGTAATAAGTGGCTCAAAATAGAAGCTAATTATAGGGTAGTCTAGTCAAATCCATGGCACTGTGGTTGTAGCCAGAAATACAAAACAAATACAATGGTGTCACTGTGTCATACCAGATTAAAGCTGTACTTAGTAAACACCCTACAACAGGGTTGCCAGTTTTTCTGTAACACAACTGGTCAAATTTAGAGAATTTACTGACCAAATCGAGACATTTTTGTTGTATTTCTCCCCTATACATAGGTTGCCTATATTTTGGTCTCCCCTATACATAGGTTGCCTATAATTTGGTGGTTTGCATTCCTTTTCGAAAGTGTGACTCTATGTAGGCTATGGGCGTAGATAGCTTTGCAAAAGTGTGAGGGACAAAAGGCTTAGACGCTATGCCCATGAAATCTATTTTTAGTCATAAGTAGGAATATTCCAATTTCCACACTTCTGGAACTTTGTGTGAGATCCCTCTGTGTTGTTCTCCAAATTCTGAGGCTAATAGTCACCCTTTTTCTCTCTCTCTTTCTCTCTCCACATTTTTGTTTTCTCTCTCTTTTTCTCTCATTTGGGAGGAGGACCTTCATGGCTACGCGCTTGAAGTAAACTTTCAGTTCTTTAATTCCAACTGAAAGACATTTATGATATAAATTTGAGATGACAAATCCATACTGAAAAATTGTTGCACTGCAATGGTGGACAGATCTTTGATATTGGGTCGCATTTTTTTTTTGTAACCATTTGAGAATGTTTGTAGTTTCATGAATTAGCAATCTTTAACTTCTCCTCATTTTACTGTAATTTAAGAGCTGATAAATCCTATTATATAACAAATCTTTATGTCATTGTATTTTTTGCTCTCTTATTCCTTTTTTTTTTTAAGGTGGTGAATCTGTCTGCTGTGATACATCCACAGGTAGCAAATTAAATAACAAGACCTACATGAGAATACCATTGAAAGATGACCAGGAGAAAGAAGCATTCATTGACAAAAAATCAGCAGAATTAAGCTCTGAACATGCAAAGACCAACCATTTGAAAGTTGAATCAGGGATTACTGAGAACAGTGATCAGACAAAATTGAATGAACTGAAAGGGAAAACAAGGAAATTGAAAGGAAAACTAAAAAAACAGCAGGTTCTTTTAGATAAGCTAAAAGAAGAAGGTAAGAGTTATAGCTGCTTGTTAATAAGTGCAATCTTCAGCTGTATGAGATTTACAACAACACGGTGATGGCATATTGATTCCAATCTGTTCCACCCACCTAATCACACAATCCCCGCAGATGACACATTAAATGCAAGGTAGACAGTTCTTCACTCTGCGTAAGATAGATATCAAAGTAGTCAGTTGCAAGGTGGCATATACTCCTACGAGAGTCTATATCCATCGGCCCGAATGTTCTCCTTCAGGAAAAGTACCAAAAAGCATCAGTAGAACATATGTTTTGATATGTTTTGATATGTTGATATGTTTTGATATGTTTTGATATGTTTTCAATCAGAATCTGGTTTTTGGTGCCTCCAAGGAGCAGCATATAAAAATTGTTTACTTCTGAGTGGAGAGGTTTGTTTTACAAGTGACAAAAACTTCAGGCTCTCATAGCAAAAACAAATCTTCAAATTCGTGATATGGAAAATTGATGGTGCCATGAAAGGCCAACTTGTCAGCTATCCAGTTTCTAGACTTAGAGACCACATTACTTTCTTGATTTAGTGTGTAAGTCAATGGGGCTTTTAATAGGGGTATGCTACCTGCTATGTGGTCTCTGTAGTTCCCAAGAAAAATTGGCAAGGTGTGAACTGTTATATGAATCTGATACAGTGACTTTGGGAAGTTCAGTGAAAGTAACTACCACCAGCATCTGAGAAATATTGGCAAGATTAAAATGTAATGTTAATCTATCCAAATATACACACACCAGCATCTCAGAAAAGGTACCAGTCTGAAAATTTCTTATCAGTATGTTGAAGTGATTACACATAGCAAGTCTTAAAATGTGATATAAATGTGATGTATTCCTCTGTTGACTTGCCAAAATAGCACACCCACATCATTAATGTTTCAATGCTCACACACAAACATGTGAGATCAGTAAGTATCTGAATGTTTTGTTGGTTACTATAACACAAATATAGGATGAATAGTAGAAACACTTTGTAAGACCTTATAAAGATAAGCCTAGTTGTCAACTTCTCTTTCAGTAAAAATTTTCAAAATTTTTATATAACACAGAAACCATTTGTATAATATAATTCAAATAATAAAGTATTCTTTGAATATGGAAATGTAGACAGCTGTTTGGCTGTGGAATCTAGAGAATTAGTTATAGCAATTTAATTTCCTTGATGATTTGACCCATCTTCTACCCCTCACCCCTAGCCACACACCAATAACAAAATATAAACCATGATGCTGTGTAAATTGCTGGTCAATATGCATATGCCATTTCTGCAAAGATCTCAGCGGTGAAGTCTTGAATGTAAGATTGCTTCATAATAATATGTTTATTAACTCTTTGTACATTGGGTCTATGAAGTTGGTGTTAACATATTGCTCGGTGTAGTAATTTGGGTAACCATTATTAATTACTAACTTTATGAAAGAAATGCTGCAGCAAAACAAATCTTGGTGTTGGTATCCAACAATATTTGTAACCAATATTACCAAATTAATGTTGCATTCTGTTGTCTTCATCTTCCATATCTAATTTCACAGTAATGGTTGATCGCATGTGTTTGTCCTCAATAAACCCTTTGGCTCTTTCAACTCTTTCATTGTCTTTGTTTTTATTAATGCTGCTCTCTTTTGCATGGTGATATTTCTTTCATATGAATCAAGGTATTCTCAAATACTTGTCATTATTATTTTGCTGCTTACTGCATGGTTTCGGGTGGTCAACAGATATCTGACAGCATCCAAATGAGTTGGTTTGCATCCTTCTTCATTTCCATGAGCTGCATGTGCTTGATGGGATATCTGTTCATTAAGTACCAAGCTTGAAACATTGTAAGTTAAAGCGCATTGATCATATGGAGTTTGCGCTTTATAAAAGTATGTATGTATGCATGTATGTATGTAAAGCCATGATAAGTTTGAAGTGAATCTCGCAAGGATATAGGAAAATAAAAATACCTAAATGCAGTTAGGCTTCAGTTTAAAAATATTTCATATGTATTTTCAGTCAAGGAAAATCTGCTGTCAGGGAAATTGAAATTTGTACAAAGGCTCTGTGTGAGGTCTTCCTGATTCTGGTATCGTGGTTAAAATGTCTTTAAGGTTGATTTCACTCAGTTTGAAGGCTCTATGTGATATGTCACTGCAATTTGTATTCAAAGCCCTTTCACCTATGTTTAGCACAATCAGAAATCAGAATCTTGAAGGGAACCATATTCCTTTCTTGAAAGATATTTTCCTCATCTCAAGGGATGCTCATATAAATAATCTGTATTGTTTGCTATTTTTCAGAATCCCGCCACCAAGCAAACGTTGACATTGATATATGTAAAAGCAAGCAACTGGCTTCCCAGGGTAGTAGACCAATTGTCGCTCTTGCTAGTCTTCCAGGTTCCGGGAATACTTGGGTGCGACATTTACTTGAGAGTGCATCTGGCATCTTTACTGGCAGCATCTATTCTGACAAGAGGCTTTTTAGGGCTGGTAAGAATAGCTTAACTTCTTGCAGTAAACTCTTCACTTGAACTATAATTTAGTCCTATTCTTTATTAAAATATGATCACAGGCAGAAAATAGGCTGTCAACACTCATTTTCTATAATTGACCTCTCAGGACATAATGTCTTAGCTTGCTGCCATGTTAGTGTTGGAACATTGTTGTCTTTATACTCTATTCTAGTATCGCCACCTTAAATAGTTCTATTGGTTCTGTCATTGGAATTTAGCATGATGGTTTTATTAGTACATCTCTATCAGTAAGATATGTGAATGAATCCACAGACATATACTTCCTCATGAATATTTCAGTTGATTTTGAGTAAACAGTAAACAAAAATAGCCATGGTACAAGTCAGTTCAAATTCAGATTTGCAGGATTTCTGTGTGACCCTTGATATTGCCATGGTAATGTTGTACACAAGTAATGTTAAAATCTCAGAGTAGAGTAGATTTTAATTATGAACCAGTTGACCTTTGACCTCAAGCAATTGGTTTCATGCAGTGCAGTGAAAATATGGCAGTACTGTCCAAAATTTAATATGACTGTTATAGAGGTTGAAGTAATCTGCTTGTGAACATCAACTTGTGATATGTAGAACCTGTCTGTAACAGACCATTGTCAATTGGAGATAAATGTCAAATAGAAAAATAACATTTAAAGTAAATTAAGTAAGGTGTATGACATGTTCTAACCAATTACATTACCTATATATACCTAATATTTAAAACACATTGGTCTCACAGAATGATATTTGGAAACGAAAAGGAACGTAGTGTTATCCATGCAAATTATCAGAAAAGGATCAAATGTTTTTCGATGACAACATAAATAGACTTAATAGAGAATTGATATATTCATGGGACAGCTTTTGTGAGTAGATTTTCATTTTTTAGCAGAAGCTTCTAATTGTATTTCTGTATATTTGTTAGGTTTCTTTGGAGAGTATGAGAACCCTTGGGATGGAACTCTACTGGTGGTGAAATGCCATCGATTCAAGGCAGAAAACTCACAGCAGTATGACACTGGCATTGTCTTAGTTAGAAATCCCTTCAAGTCGATGATTTCCGAATATAATCGTATTTTAACTGGAAAAAACCACACAGCAGTTGCAGATCAGTCACAATTTGCTGGTCCAGGTAAGACATATTGTGAACTGTCAGCAATTATTAATAAACGATGGAACAATTTTGAAGCAAAAATGGGAAACCAAGACAAATTGCCCCCTTGATGTGTTTGTCAGATATACTGTAGTAATTCACAGCTGGTATAACTTGATGCAACTACTTTCACACCAAGAGTATGCCCAGGGGAGTGTCATCAATTATTAATCAGAAATGCTTAACAGCCACCAAGGAGAGTTACCTCATTGACACCATTCTAGTTTAAGTTTGAAGTGCTGTTAGGTGCTGTAACTGTCAAATGGATACATACAATACAAAGACCACCTTTGATTTTAATACAGTCATATAGTACAGCCGTGTTGGAGCTCATAGTAGATTCTACCTTGTGCACCATGGTGTAGCCAAGGGGGGGGGGGGAGAGGCATCGATGGGTAAAGTACCTCCACAGAAATTGTTTAGGGGAGTGAAACAATTGGCAAAAGAAAAGGAAATAGGTAAGACCCTATATTTGCTACTTGTTTTGACAGCATGGTGTAATCTGCTTCTCAGAAGGTTTTCCTCATAAACCATACAAAGCAAAGAAGTAGATTTGTCTTAACAAGTTAACTTGATTCAGTAACTGACACTTCTAGTCAGAGTTTTGTACATGGTATGCAATTTTATTTGGATCAATAAAGAGATATGAGATACCTGCATATACTTACACCACACATACTATACATAATATAGGTTATACAGGGAACACCTGCCTTCTCCCCTCCCCAATTTGATTACAAGCTGCTTACCTTTTATTATACATGCATACTAGTCATACACACAAATGTAATGCAAATGATGGAAATGATTGCACCATTTTTCATCTAAGCCTCCTATTACCACAATAAATTTCCTAAAGATGAATAGACACCCTCAGACCCTTTCGATCTAATTTTCTCCCCCCCCTCCCCACCCCACCCCACCCCACCCCACCCCATAAAATATTCTGGTTTTGGACCTGTATACTATAGTATACTATACTATATATAGTACTACATCATCAGGGTGTTGACTTTCTTTCTACCAGTATGTATGTATGTATGTATGTATGTATGTATGTATGCGTGTATGTATGTATGTATGTATGTATGTGTGTGTGTGTGTGTGTGTGTGTATGTATGTATGTATGTATGTATGTATGTATATGTGATCTTCCCGCAAGCAGGAACTCGCGAAAGAAGCAGTCACAAATGTTGTAAAATAAAAGGACCATATTCAGGAAGGAAATGTCAAAGAGACAGGTCATTCTGCTGCTGCAGTTTTATTTTTGAGTTTGAATTTGTAACAGACAGTAGGGCTTATATGGTGTCATATTCATGCATTTCAATGGAAGCCTTTATATAATATGATGGCCATTCTGACCTCTTGGTCTTGTATCATGTCTTTGCATTATTGAGCACTCAAGTGATGTTTTTTAATACAGAATGGGAATCTTTCGTACGTCAGATGGGCGACAAGTGGTATGGAATAATAGAGAAATGGCTCCATAAAGATCCAAACATCCACATCACATACTATGAAGATATTGTCACAGATACAAGAAAAGAAATAGAGAAAATGCTGAAAGTAAGTAAATCTATAGGTATTTAATCAATGGTCAAAGTTTGTAAGAAACAGGAAGAGAGAGTAGAACAGAAGTACTGTATGCAGGGAATTCTTTGATAGGATATTCTAGAATTTATGTCTTGAATTTAATGATGAGAGGCACTAGTTTATTCTTCAAAAACACAATCCCAGAAATGTGCTTATAACCTCAAAATCAGTTGCAGTTTTATGGTTTCATATGTTTTGACTGCGAGGATTATTCAAACAGAAGATGGGAGGAACTGGGTGGGATTCAGGTTGCACTCTTGATGAAGATCATGAGATGAGTTTGCATTTTAAAATGTACTATTATCTTTACAGTTAGGATGTTTGTAATGCTACTGGTAGTTAAGTTTACAAAGATCTCACTCACACCTTTAGTATCTCTTACAGTGTGTATTGGATACTATTAAATTGCATGAATTATAAATAGTCTGTTGTAAATCTTAACTTTGAATGTCTCTCCATTCTTTCTCTTCAGTTTTTAAAGGTAGAGATTGACATTGCCAGAATGAACTGTACCATCGCTAATCAAGAGGGAAGTTTTCATAGAACAGCAAAAAAGGAGTTTGATCCCTTCACAAGTGAAATGAAAAGCTATGTTCATCAAAAAATAGAACTTGCCAATAGTTTGCTACTTGCCAATGGAAAACAGCCCATACCAAAGGAATACATGTCAAATGCTTTCAGGTGAAATTTCTTGAAATCTCAACTTTTTTTTACCATAATGAAAATGGTAAGAACAAGATGTTAAGAAGAGTTCTGTTTTCCTGACTTCTTATTGATATGGTTTGTGCACATTCAGTGTGTAAGTTGAAAGAACCAACCAAGGATGGATCATTGCAGCATCATAGTATCTCTTAATGTCATCAATGATTGATGAGTTTGTTACATAACAACATTCAAAGTTCTGTTAAGTATGCTGCATGGTTGCCCAGAGGAAAGACATTGATGATTGATATTGTTTAGAGTACTTTACAATACATAGTAGGCATTCAACCTCATCAGCAGTAGCAGAAGGCTTATGTACTACTGCAGTTGCTTCTTCTCCGGATGTTCCATTTTTGTGCATCTTTTGCATGCCTCATCTGTACTTAATGTAGAATGTGTATGAACATATGCTTGTGTCTTTGCTTGCATGTATGTAAGTATGCGTGCATGCATGTAAGTTTGTGTGGGTGCAAGCATTTGCATGCAGTTATTTCTTATCCATTAGAAGAGGAACTGTGTAGAATTGCCATATGAATGTGGTATTGAGCAATGTTGTACAACATTAATTAATCACAGGTATTCTTTATCATGCAGGGAATAAGTGATTCAAGTTAAATATCGTAATTTTTTTTTTTGGCCAGTATGATTTTGCAATTTTGTCTTTAATGTTATATACAATTAATCACATTTTAATCTGATTGTGTGCTTGTGTTAATTTAATCTACTCTTTTCTGAGACTAGTTTTGCCATGAACAACTCACCCCTCCACTACCTCCACCAGAAAACAGACAGGAAATTAAGAAAACAGCCACTGCACCCACACAAAATTTAGATTTTCGTTTTATATTTGATCTTATTTTTGATTTTGATATTTTGATTGATTTGATCTTTTGCATGTATGTGTCAATGTGTGTGACTTTTTGTAGTTTCCTCTTGGTTATGATGCTGAAGGTTCAGTAACCTTTGCAATGGTGCTGGCGTGTGTGTGATTGTATGTTTGTGTATGCAACGGCTAGTTGTAAACACTATATCTCAACAACCACACATGAAGTCAATGTCATACTTGGTAGATAGATGCCCCATGATGTGTTAAGGGCCCTTTTGTTTGTGGTTCCCATCTCATGAATATTGATGAGTGGGCGGTTTTTAAAATAAAATTCTTAAAGTGTTAATATCTCCTTCAACTGTATGTCCGATTTAGTTCATACTTAATCTTGTGATGTGATAGTAAGTACGTCGTCAGTTAATATAATTGTCAGTTTCATTTTAGTAAATAGAAGATAAATCAACTGATCTTACTTTATGTGGAGGAAGTGCTTGTGATTAACAACTCCCTACTAAAGTAAGAAATGTTCCTTTCCATTTCATTGGCCACCTCTTTGTTTGTTCTACTGATATCCTCACGGTGAAAGTAAAATAATGTGGTATATAAAGGTAATGCCAGTACCTTCAGTGTTTAGCATCAACATTTCCAAATGCCATCAGTCATCAAAGAAAAAATAATGCATGAATATTTGTGGAACACTGTTGTAGACATCTCAAAGACATTTATTTAAAAGTTAAATGCTAGGTGCGTTAATGTCTCCTTTCATACAATGTATTATTCAATGATACAGATATGAGCTGCCCCTTCCAAAAATATATTTTTATAAGTAATGGGGATCTTTTGAACTTCTCAGGTTTACTCTTGCTATTAAGAAAAGTGGGGTGTAATATGCTTTCCAGCTTCCTTATTTTGCTAAAAATAGAATTCATGCAATGTTTTTTTTATTTTACCTTCATTAAAACAAGTTTTATGAGAGTAATGAAATGAGATGTGGTTATCAGCATAGTACTGCGTCCTTGCATATTTGAACTGGAAAGCTGTATATAGAACCCATACTAACACCTCTCACATGTATGAACTCTCAGGCTCAAAAGAGACCTGTCATATTAGGAATAAATTAGATATTTAATGTTTTATAATGGTGTAGTACTATACATCATCAGCACATCTTGATTTATTTGATTTTCCTGAAAACTGAATTGTACCACAGACACTCTTTTCTCAATATTTCAAGTTCGTTTTTCAATTTTAAATGTTGAATATTCTATCATGGGAGATTTAAATGAAAACTTCTTATATGTAATCTTGGCAAAGTGAAATTGTCTACAATCTAATAGCATATTTCTTATTCAAACCCTTGTACAACCCTCATGTCAGCTACTCTTTTCTGGTAACTTGCCCATGTTTAATTCCTTTCCCTAGAAATTCTTATTTCTAATATTTCTGATATCTTTGCTTTGCTTTGGTTGAACCAACACCAACACATGCTGTAATAAGAGTCACGAAACTATGGAACGCGAAAAGGACAATATTATGTTGTTGTTTACACTAAGTTTGTTGCTGTCTAAACTAAAGTTGTTGTAGCTATTTTACCATGTTGCTGTTGTTCGTTGATGTCCAAACTTACTTTGATGTCTAAAGTCACGTTGATGACTAAACGCGCGTTAATGTCTAAAGTCACGTTGATTTCTTAACTTACGGTTGATGTCTAAACTCACATTGTTGTCTAAAACTTTCGTTGATGTAAACTTACGGTTGATGTCTAAACTCACGTTGTTGTCTAAACTCACATTGATGTCTAAACTCATGTTGATGTCTACACTTTTCGTTGCTATCTAAAGTTCCGTTGTTGTAACACTTTGTGAACGAACATCATTCTCTCTTTGCAAAAAATTATAACAATCAACCGCAAGTTGCTTCCGTGCAGACTTAACAACATTTCTATTTCAGAGATTTTCATGCTAAATACAGCCAATGATGTTTTCTCAAATTTCCCGCGATTTGTTTGGCTAATAGTCCCTTACCCATTGTCTACAAACATGCTTGCATCTTCAGTGCTCAATGAACGCATAGTATGATAGTTAAACTATGTAACGCGAAAATGGAAAAAAAATCGTTAACGCCCTGATTTGTAGCAACAGCCTTGTAAATATCGTTAACAACCTGATTTGTCGAACAAAATCACGTTGTTAACGATATTTACATGATAGTTGCTACAACTCCGAGGACGTTGTTATAACGAAATTGTTAACGTAATGTTTGAATAACAGTTTTATCACAGAAAGTTATGGTTTGAGACAATATATGAAGAAGTTTGCGGGAAGCTACCACAACATCTCTGATACTGAAAAACTTTTCATCTCACAGTATGTTTTGTTCTCTCCGTATTGAGAGTTGATAATGTACAATGTGCATTCATACCATAGTCATTTCTTCGTTTCAAACTTGCGTAAATTTTCGCGGTCCCTTTGACCACGTGCTTCAAGTCTTGATTATGATGCAACATTAGTGTGTATAAACTACTGTATTCATACATCGTCAAAAGTAGTCATTGAAGTTTGAGATACTTAATCGACATTGCGTAAAAATGTGATTTAAATACTATAATTTTCGTGGAGCTGGTTGTTTCCAAATACTGCAAAGCATCCAGGGTAAATGTTGGATCAGTTGCTCCATGGTTGGATGTAGTCTGCGCTTCGTGAGCAACACTTAGGGCACAATATTGAAATACGCAGGCAATACACTCACTGACTAGTTTACTAAACCCGCCAAGCAAGTTCATTCGTAACACCAATCCAGTTCGGATTTTCGATTTGCGGAAGGGATTGTGGGGTAAATGGAATATACACAAACCTCGCTCAGCATTGTTACGAATTTTAAGACCAAAAAGACCGCTAACATGTTATGCAAGAAACGAATCATCCAAGAGAGTTTTGACTAGGGCTATGTGTTGTAGGTACGTACGTATGGAAAGCCATTTAACATTTAATCGGGAATTTTAGATATTTTAAATTGTTTCTTAGTTTAGATATCTAAAATTCTATTTCAGATATCTAAAATTTAATTCGAGATATCTGAAATTTTATTTCAGATATCTGAAATTGAATTCGAGATATCTAAAATAGATTTCGAGATATCTGAAATTCTAATTCAGATATCTGAAATTGAATTCGAGATATCTGAAATTGAATTCGAGATATCTGAAATTGAATCCGAGATATCCGAAATTGAATGCAAGATATCTGAAATTTTATTTCAGATATCTGAAATTGAATTCGAGATATCTGAAATTGAATTCGAGATATCTGAAACTGAATTCAAGATATCTGCAATTCTAATTCGAGATATCTGAAATTGAATTCGAGATAGCCTATCTGCAATTGAATTCCACATATCTCAAATGCATATGCAGAAATTCCCTATTAAATGTTAAAATGGCGTACGAATGGAAAGCCATTTTAACATTTAATCGGGAATTTTCAGATATCTGAAATTGAATTCGAGATATCTGAAATTCTATTTCAGTTATCTAAACTTGAATTCGAGATATCTGCAATTGAATTCGAGATATCTGCACTTCTATTTCAGATATCTGAAATTGAATTCGAGAAATTCTGAAATAGAATTGCAGATATCTTGAATTCAATTTCAGATATCTCGAATTCAATTTCAGATATCT
>JXUT01145336.1:0-12363 GCA_000934455.1 Apostichopus parvimensis | reverse complement strand
TTCCTTAACTGCAGATGCGGAGAAAAAAGTTGAAAATCTGAGCAGATTGTTGAAAGAAGAGAAACAAGTAAAGAAACAGCTGGAGGGAAGGTTAAACAACCTCGAAGAGGAAATGGCAGACTTAAAAGCAGAAAAGGAAGCAGTTGAAAAGGTTAACATCATTATTTAAATTTATTAAACCATTAAGAAAATTAACAACGACGTAAAAGGTGATGGTTGCATCCCTGTTATACACATTGAGTGAAATTCACCAGTTATACTAAAAGTTATACTAAATTGATCTCTTACCACACAATTGCTACAAATTATTTCTTTCCCTCCTCTAAAATAGTGCAGTCTGTTGGTATTCAGTCTCAGAAATTAAGTCAGTATTTTATTGGACTATGATCAAAAATGTTAATTCTAATTCAATATTAAAAACCCCATGTAGTTCATATGTTTACTAGTCAAATTTCATTCCAAGTCAAATTTCCAGTTTGCATTATTCAAGTCATTAATACCAATATATGAAAGTGTTAGTTTCAACATCTCAGACAGCAAACCCTCAATTCTACCCTGCAGTAGACAACAGGAGGTGATCTGTGATGTCATAACGGCAAATATTCTTCAAAAGGTGTACTTTCAGATAATATGTTAATTTAATATTTAAAACCTGATGCATTCGGAATGTTTGCTTAGCTGTAAAGCATTTCTGTGTTTAGAATTTTTTTTTGTAGAAATAGTATTTTCCACTTTGAATAGGTGAGTTATAACCAAGGAACAAACACATTGTCAGGTGAATTGCCTTGATGACATCATTCACTCAGCTGTTGCCAGATGCAAAATGCTATGAGGATGTTGTATGGGCCTAAAGATCCAGAAAATGTCTTTATCATTCTACCCTAATATCAGATGAAAGTCATCTTTAAAGTATTCTTGACTGATTGGTTTCTCGACAGAATCTGTCAGATAGGAGGAAGAAAGCAGCTGCTGAGAAGCAGCGGTCCCAGGATGAGATGGAGGAGATGAAACGTTCGTATGAGGTAAGAATCTTGGCAGTTACTTGTCAAAGTTGTCCTCATTAATTTTATCAAACATTTTGTCAAGAAAGCCCAAAGGGATGGCTCAGCTGTTTCACTGTTATGTCTGGTTTCATTACACGAGAGAGGAGAATCAATATTCAAATTGGTAAGGTTATATTTAGACAAATTTATGAACAATTGTCAGTATTTATTTATTGCAATGATTGGTATGGTGTGAATGCTCTAAGGTAGTATTGTGAATTGATAAGAAGCAACTCAACCATTTTTTTCTTTCCATTTACTGCTGTTATTGTAGGTTATTAATAAACAGACACCCCTGGTGTGCTTTATTCTATCTCCAGTGACTCCAGTGATAAAATACTTTCAGTCTGTTTGGCTGAAACCTCATGAAAAGTATCACAAAAAGACTCCAACTGCATTACAGGGAGGAAGCCTTTCAAGTTCTCTCATCTTTGTCATTTCTTGTCCAAACCTACATGCAGACCAGTCTAAGTGAACATCCTTCATTGTCACCTCCTGAAAAGGGTATAAAAAAAAACAAGAAAAGTAAAAACTTTTGGTATACATAAAGTTGCTGTTAGGGTTAGGGAAAGTTTCCAATAAATCATTTTCTTCCAATTATTATTTAATCAAGTTATGGGTACTGAAATGAAGAAATTCTTACTCCGACAATGTATATTAGCAGAATTTTTGTTTCTTAATTTGAATAAATGTATGGATGTTAGCATAATGATTCTACAAGTGATCTTTTTTCTTTCTTTTTTGTTGTTACAGGAGGAATTAAGTTCACTAAAGACCAGGTTACGACAGCAAAAGTCATCGACAGATGCTGCAACAGCCGAACAGGTAACAGTTTATTTGTTTTGTATTTTAAATTAAAAATTGAAAAACAGGAATCACCCCGATTTCTACAAAAAAAAGGTATGATCTTCCTTATCGAAGAATGGAATTGTCTGAAAAATTTGTGCTTTGCGGACAAATTTAGTTTCTTGGGTACGCTTTCCAAGTTGTGTATCTTTGTTTTCAAAAGTGAAACTAAGTATAGATTTGTATTAAAATTGACAATTATTAACTTTGGAAGTGTACTGGATATTATACTTTTAAGATAGTTGAAAGTTTGGATAAATACAATGGTTTGGTTCAAGGTGTCAGTAGTAGCTGGCTGTAATGTACATAAGTAGTAAAATTCACAGCTGAGAAATGTTAATATTTGGACACTTAAACAGCTGTTGTTCATGTGACAAAGGAAGCATGGAGGTATGATAGTTATATAATTTTTTTATTTTTTTTTTTATTTTTTTTTTTTTTGAATCTGTATGGCATTTGAGAAGTTTTAGATTTTTCCAAAACCATTAGAGGATGGTCACTATCTAGCATCTGAGAAGTTAGACTATTCCAACCATTTGAAGATGGTCACTCTTCACCAAGATTACACTGTGTAGAGATGTGTTTGATACACATGAAAACAGCAGTCAGCACAGAGGCAATACTTAGATAGTATTTTAACAGACATTTTAATCTCCAGTGTATTGAGATTGGAGATGGTTTATACTTCTTTCTGTGAATTGTAAAACCTTTAATGCTATGTGTGTGCTATGCACATGGAAACAGATGCATCAATGCAGAGGCAATACTCTCAGTAACATTTTTACTATCTTTCTATTACTTACAGGTTTCTCAAATTGAGAAGGAGCTTGAAGTGCAATTCAAAGAGAGATCTGAAAGAATCATCAACCAGGCTAAGGACACGTACCAGAGAGAAATAAGGGATGTCAGGGATGAGAAGGAACAGCTGGCCAGGAAACTGGCTGCTACAGAACAAAAGGTAAAAATCTTTAAAATTTACAGTTTGATATCTTTCATAATAAAATAAAACTGTTAGCATTTAAGCCCGTACAAATCCTATTTAGTCGTTATCAGTTTCCTTTTTGTGATGAAGATGTTGGAAGGGGGGGGGGGGGCAGGGAGAGGTCTCAGCAAGGTTTCACTTTCCTTTTGATAGAGAAGGGGATAGGGATTCAAGAGCTATAACTGGGGAATCTTCTGCCCTCCTACTTGTTACACAACTATCTAGAGGAAAGATAAATTGGTTCTCTTTCCCTCCCTCTCTTTCAGTTACTGACGTATCGATCATCCCAGGGTGACAGCAAACAGCAAGTTGATGAGCTTAAGGATAAGTTAGAAGAGAGTCAAGCCTGGAAAGAAAAGGTCAGCCATCGATCTGTCACATCTTCCTTCTTTCTTCTTTCTATTTCTTCAGGGGGTGCGTAAGTCCATCCCAGGGGGTTCGTGAGACGTTACTGAAAGTCAAAACTAGAGTACTTTTTGTTGAACTAAAATCTGATATATCATATAATTTAGTAATGTACAAAAGTCGTACCTATCGACAAACTACAATATTACACTATGAACTTGATCTTTTACGAAGCACTCTTATGCATATTATAGTATAATAATGACTCAGATCGTGTCTCGAAAAGTTGGGGGTTCGTGGACACTCTGACATCCACAGTGGGTTCGTGTGGGATAAAGTTAGGGAAACCCTGCTATAAAAGTCTCTTGTATCCTTCATTAACACTGTTTTCAAGCAAACAGAACAATGGTTTTCATATTACACAATATTTTTTAAACATTAGCAACCCAGGTATATGCAAGGCCTTTCTTATCAGCATTGCTAATAGCAGGGTTGATGTAAATTCGCCCTGTAAAACCCCCTGGGATGGACTCACGCACCCTCTGGGGGTTCATGCACCTCAGTTAGGGAACCCCTGTTTTATAGCCTCAAGTGGCATGTTCACAATGCATTACATATATTTGCAAGGACAAAGTGGTGCCTATTGGCATCCAACTATGCTCTGTTATTCATATTTTTAGTTTGAAGAACATTTGTTTTTGAGTTATTAGAATTTATGAAAAACAATGGGTTGACATTTTAACACTAAGATCATGTTTGAGAGCCAAAAATCATTATTAATTTAACCTAAAAGGAATTATTGAATTTTTGAATATTTTCAATCAGAATAGCTATAACAAATATTACTTTTATGACATATTTTATGACATATCAATGCGGATATTCCTGCCTATTATCAGTAAATCATCTTTTAATAATAGACATGGGTAAACTTGCTTTTTTTCACATACATTGGTTTCATAAATTATTTCATCATGATATTTGTTATATATATATATATTTCATTATCATTCGTTTGGTTTCAGTACGATGCTTTGCATACCAATGCCGTAACTATGAAAGAGAAATATGAAAGGAGGATAAAGGAGTTGTTGATACAAGAGAAAACAGCCGCACCGATTCCCCCGCCTCCTCCTCAACCTGAATCTACACCTAACGTGGTGGATGAGGTGAGAGCTTCTTCTCCGTTAATTTAAAACCAAATGGTGATTTTTGAACCAAAGTAATTTTTAAAATATCCTTTCATTGTCATATTATAGAACTAATGAGGTAACTCCCATGCTTCATCCTTAATTGATTTGTTATCCAGATTCCATAAAACTAGTCGCGTCACTGTAGACATGACTGGATGAGCTGTCCTCATACTGCTGAACTGATGAGGTAAAGTCTAGCTTGCATTTGAAATAAACGCCACATTGTAATTTATAGGTTTGCAATGGCCTTGGTTTGAAATTTTGTGTCATCCTTATACATTAGTACCAACTCTAGATTATATTCAGATACCATATCATCTCCACAATAGATGTCCTCATTCTGCATACCTCATGAGGTAAGTACATTAAAACCAACATTCAGTGACCTCATGTTGCGTACCTCATGAGGTAAGCACATTAAAACCAACATTCAGTGACCTCATGCTGCATACCTCATGAGGTAAGCACATTAAAACCAACATTCAGTGACCTCATGTTGCATACCTCATGAGGTAAGCACATTAAAACCAACATTCAGTGACCTCATGCTGCATACCTCATGAGGTAAGCACATTAAAACCAACATTCAGCATCCTTTCTCTGCCTACTTGGTGAATTTGAGTGTATTGCCTGATGAGGTGCTTAAAGATCTTTTTTTGTCTTTAAACATTTTGTCATCTACAGGTAAAGAAAGTCATGAACAACGTCTATCATTCCTTGAAGAGCGAGTTTGAATCTGGTCAGAGTTACAAAGGGACGGAGATCCTGGCCACGATCATGAACACTATTAAGGTGAGCGTGGCCAAAGTAGAAAAATGAATAACAGCAGGAGGGCGCCCTCCAGCTTCCAAAGGATAAAAATCATTGACGGGGTAACAGTGTCGTACTAGTGTTCTGTCAATCATTGCTCCCAGAAGGAATTTTGGAAAATTAGTGGTAAAAGATTTTCTCACAGAAAGCTGTTTATCTTCTTCATGGTGAGGCAAAGTTAAACTGTCTCGTGGGGAATGAAATGACACAAACACGGGTGTCTGTTTTTCCAAAGTTTTGGAATCCTCAATGAGAATTTTGTGTACAGAGGAAGTGAGTGGAGGGAGGGACGTAGAGATGGGAAAAAAACGCTATAAACCGCTGCTGAAACTGGACCCATGATAACAAGTGATAAACTGAGACGGAATCTCAGAAAGATATAAATTGGTTGATGTTAATAATAATAATAACTGTTTTTTGTATAGCGCAGGTATCCAGAGCACAAGGCAATGTTCAAATGCGCTCCCAAATAAAGGGTCTAACTGTGATATTTCTCAAAAAGGATAGTTTTTAACTGTTTTTTGAGATCCATCTTACTGGATGGAGAAATAGGTGCCTCTTGTTTGGCTATGAGATTGTTCCACAGTCGTGGGTTGATGACTACATCTTCTTGCACATTTGGGTTTGCATGTGATAAAGCTTTACTTCCAGGATAAAATTTAAACCAGGCATCTGCCTCATGTAGATGAGAGGAGTAGTGGTGAAATCTTTTTGAAGGACTTTGATGAACAATATCGTCATCTCTGGTTCTATTTTTATTTTATGTTTTTATACATGACCGACCCAAGATATTTAGTTAAGAGGAAGGTCAAAAAGAGTTTATACTGAAAAGAGACATTTTTATATTAAATTTATACCGAAGAGTATTTTCATTATATAGTTGTGTATAGTGTAAATGACATATTTGTTGTTAATTTAAGTTGCATGCGATGATGACGTTGTGTTGAATAAAATCTATTATTTCTGTACATGTTTCGTACATCTAAGTGTTGCAGCATCTGTTTTCTTAATCTGAAAGAGTGTCAGGTTTGGCTCGATTTGGATGGATGGGTGTTGGTGGTTCTCTGAAGGGTACTGGGTGGTAGGGTCCTGTCAGTTTTGGGAAAGAATGCTATTGGAAAACATGGATGGTAAGCATGATGGGTGTGGTGATTGGTTTCCATGGGTGCTGGGTGCTCTCTGAATGGTGTCAGGTATTTTTCTGTTGAGATACAATGGGGTGATAGACATGCTGTGATTGGTGATAGTTTGGTTGCAGTGTGCTGTGAATGGTGTTGGGTGTGGGACTAAGGGTGTGGAGTATGGTTTCATGGGGATGGTGTCGGGTATGTCCCGACGGGACTGAATGGGTGGTTAAGAGTTAAATAGAGTACTGTGTGATATGTCATAGATTTTGTGTAATATTTGTGGGTAAATATTGTGTTGTGCTATCCAACTGTGTTGTTCACACGAAATGATCGCACCAGCGATTCTGAAGTACTACTTTGCTGTCAATCCTTGATGGCGTTTGAGATTTTTCGGTCATCGTGGTATATATATGCTTTAGCTTTTAGCTGTCCTCAACTAGCAGGCCATTTATCTCTCATATATTGATTGCTGACTGATGCTGTTTCTTCATATTTATGTAAGTAAGCTGCTCGCTACACGTATGCTGCACATATTCAATGCATGAAGTGATAAAGATTTTATTACACTATGACTGAAAATGAACAAAATTGTACAAAAATGCTTCTCAACCGTACCAAAATTTGTCAAAATTACCATTTTCTATGGGTCATGGTCCCTTTGTGATGTTTATCCAAAAATTGTTTCTTCATCTGAAAAAAACTCAAACGTTTTGCAAATCTAGTCAAATATTTGTAGTCATCATTCTTCATAATTGCATGTCAACAGGTATTTTCTCTTGTGCATGGTAACTTGTTCATTCTAATTTTGACGGTATTACATCTCTTAAATTGTACTGCTTAGCCGATGTCTCGGATGTAAGGTTCACTATCACAAAGCAACATTATATTAAAAGGAAAAAAAGGTTGTTTTTATTAAAACCTGAAATAAAGAATTGCATGAATAATGAATGAGTAACTCTTTACTTACAGTTACTTTGTGCAAGTTGTGTGACAAGAATGTTTCAAATGGAATATGCCCTACTTTAGTTGAACATCCCCTGCGATATAAAGCAAGTGTACTATTCGATTTCACAGTGAGAAAATAACATTCTAAATATAGCATGTTTGTAAGAGAAGAAGCATTAATATATTAGACCCTTGCACCTAAAACTAGTGGTATTTCATATTCTTAATTGTCTTCAGATAGAAAATGGACTCAATTTATGATAAAGATAGCTTGCATGTGTCCATCATTATCAAAGGTTGCTCATGAAACACCTTGGAGAAGGTTGTAATAACCAATAAAGTTTGTTTACTGTTTGTGTCGCATATTTTCAATTAATGACAGTTTTGGATACAGTATAGCAGTAGATTGTTTTGTGCATGTGCATCTCTGACAAGCAGAAGAGTCTATTCCTTAGGACAAGAAAGAAAGAAAGCATAGAATACCAGTAGGGATATAAAATAGATGAAGTCCTAAAAGTAATTCTTCATGAAAAAAAATACTATTTGCTGCTTAAAAAAGTAATCAGTCAAATTAATGATGCATACATTCTTGGTGTGATATATACATAATTCTTTATATTATATTGAAACGAATTGTGGAAATGCCAGTCGTCATTCGTCAAAACTTATGGGAAGAATATTTGTGCCTTGGATAGAATCTAACAGTTAATATTTCTGACCCTATTTCAGGTGACAACCATTCGTTTGGTGCAACAGCAGTCCAGTCAGGAAGAGGAGGAGGAAGAGGAGGAAGAAGAAACAGAGGAGAGTGAAGATGAAGAAGATGAAGGTAAGAGGAGATGGAGGCAGGAGGATAGATGATGAGAGAACTATTGCTTATAGCAGGGGAAGAGAGATTAACTTTTAATCTGTTTCTGTATGACTATCTTTCTCTTCTGATACACAAACTGTAAAGAGGATTATGAAGTATCTATTCCCTTTCAAAGGGACTCCTGATACTCCTATGATGTCTAATGTCATGATTACATGGTCTCGTTGTAAGGGGGGCTGGTCTCGATGTAATGGGGCTGGTCTCCATGTAAGGGGGCTAGTGTCTATGTAAGGGGGCTGGTCTCTCTGTAAGGGAACTGGTCTCTGTGTAAGGGGGCTGGTCTCTATGTAAGGGGATGGTCTTTATGTAAGGGTGCTGGTCTCGATGTAAGGGGGCTGGTCTCCATGTAAGGGGGCAGGTCTCCATGTAAGGGGGCAGGTGTCTATGTTAGGGGCTGGTCTTGATGAATGGGGGCTGGAGTAAAGTGTTAAACAAGTTATTGTTTTTTTTCCCATCTTTATCTTGGATGATATGTCATAAATAATAACATGGTCAAGGAGTGCTGAATACTTATTTTCATGTACTAGTGCAAGTTAAAAGTTTTTAAATTTTCATCTTGCTATATAAAATTCATGTTTGGTGTAATTAATTGTCTACTTAAGTTACTTTCTATCTCACAAGGATGTTAACGAGAGTTAGGTTTAAGACCTTGTAAACTTTACTGTAAGACCACACATTAATACTGTTTCATGTTAATTTAGTTATTAAAAACCCCGTTTTATACGGCCTTCGTTCAGTTGTTTTGCCCAGTTCAGTCTTGTGCTTCTGGCTACATTCTACTTGTAAGTGTAACAAGCTAACTCTCAAAGCAGGAGTTTGGGAGGGTCACATTTCTACTAGGATCAGAACTCTGGGTCAGTCTGAACTGTAACTATTAGCTATACTTACTCTTAACTACCTTACACTGAAATAGCATCATAGAACCTATCAAAAGAACATGGGCATATGATTCTGCATGTTGCAATACGGGTATAACAAGCTTTTGCGAGTTTGTCAAGTCAGTAAGATGTTTAAACTTACGTTTATGCAACCTGGGAGAGTATTGATACCCTGCTGTAATCATCCAGTAATTATTCCCATTCATTTATTTTTTATTCCTGCCATTCATACTAGTCGTGTTTTGTTTCTGAATCGTAATTTCAGATACGGAGGAAGAACAGATATCCCCGGAGGTGGAGGAGCCAGTCCAAGCGTCGGCTTCATCTCCCGAATTGGCTCCGCCGACTCAACACAAGGATAGCATCCCAGACCTACCAGAGGTAGACCAGTCATCTCAGGAGGGAGAGAGTCAACAGGGAGAGGTTCCAGAGGATGACGGAGAGGACGAGGAGAAAGAGGAAGAAGAGGAGAAGGCAGAAGGAGATGGAGATTGGGATGAAGATAATACTAGACAGGAAGAGATTGGCGGTAAGAGGATGGATGATAGAATTGATTATCTGACTATACTGTATCAACCCATCGAGGACTACATTAACTCTTCTTCCTAGTAATGGTTTGATTATTAAGTAGCCCACTACCACATTTACCAAAGGTAGCTACTTTAAGAAAGAAATTTAATTATGTAGGTGGGATTGTAGGATAGAAGATGGTGTCAGTTGACAAGATGGGCTATTGACTGGTCTTTAATTAAATATAACAAATGAACTTTATTTCTCATAATTTGCCGTATTTGGAATATTCATGATTACAAAGAATATTTGAGTTGATTTGAGTTTTGTTGAATCCTTTATAGCCCTCTTACCTCCCCTTGACTGTTTGAAATGTTTCAGTTTTTTATCAGCTAGACTAAATGGCCATGGTGCAAATTGGAAGGCTTGCAGCAGTTAACACCTTTATTAATTACCCAGTTGGGTGGATGAAGTGAGGTGGTCTCTTGGTCTAGTTCTGACTAAATGTTTGTTAAATGTGTTCAGAAATAGTCACACTGACAAAGGACCACCATAATGACTTCGGACAATACTGGCCAACATTTTATGGTCCTCCAACTCTTGCAAACAGTCATATTCATTTCAATACGTTGATGTTGATTGATGTAAGCATATTAATGGATACATAATATGGAATATTCAAATATTCCTTGTCATCTTTTCTCAGGAATTCACAACGAAAATCCCGAATCTGATGGAAACGTGAATGTTGATGGAATAGAGGCTGCTGGCGGTCTCTCATCAGATCCAGTGGTCTCCGTGCCAGACCTTCCCGATGTCGATCTATCGTCAGAGACGGTAGAGGCAGACTCGCAGCCGTTCGGCCAAGACAAAGACGCTGCAGAAGAAGAGATCGTCGAGGAGGAAAGACGACCTACGGAAGAGGCAGATCCTCAAGTGATGAGAGAAGATTCAAAGACAGAGGACATCCAGCAGCAGCAGGGGGCGGAGTTCACACAGCAGGGGGCGGAGTCTCAGTCAGAGGATGTACAAGGAGCAGAGAAAGGAGAAGAGGACCTCTTCCCTGCTGGCGAAGATTCAAAGACGGAAGACTCGCAGTCGATGGAACGAGAAGCAGCTTCGCAACCGTCGGGTGAAGACCCAGAGCCAAGTAAGGAGGAAGAGGAGGAGGAGATGGATTCTAAGGAAGAGGATGATAAGGTAGAGGTAGAGCAGGCAGAGGGGACTTCAGTATCTGCGGACCCTCTGGCCGTCCCCATCATGACCAGGGAACCACCGGACATGCCCCCCGAGTTACCTCCAGACCTGCCAGCCAACGACGATGATGATGAAGACGAAGAACCAGAGGAAGATAGAAAAGTTGAGCAAAGGTGAGAGCATGTTCGTCCCAGAACCTCAACAAGGGTTCGGTTCATTTTCATATAAATTGATGGTTTTTAGTAATTCTGAATTAAGACCATGTGGTATTTCTGGCTTGCGATTGGGGAGAATACATGTAGCATTATCATTACATTTAATGACATGTCCTATTGGTGTCTTGTATTTCACCTCATTAGTTCTGACTTTGTGAGACAATGTTTAATTTCTTGTTGTTTGGGCTCATATATGAACCATAAAAAGCCAAGTTTATTCTGAAATGCCTGACACTTTCTAGGTTCTATCGAATGAAATTGGTAGGTATCCTGGTTAGGAGGTAAGCATGTTACCTAACCTTCTGACTTGCAACGAACCAGCAAAGAATGTATTTGACACCAACTAAAGACTGGATAGATAGATTGATTGGATTTACTTTGATCTTGTGACACATACTTTTTGAAATTAATATCTTACTCATATGATACTATACCAAACACTGCTTTGTGTTTACAGATTTTAAATAATGACACAGTTGAGATGATATGGTTGAAGGAGTTTTTGTATTACCTGAGTTTCCTCGTGAACAGATCCTATTTTTAGTGCGATTCTACTCCAGATTAACTATAGGTGAACACTGTTAGACAGGACCATAATAAATAATGTTTAATTCAGAATTTCAGGTGATGCTGTTGAGTAGTGAACGATAATATTGATCATTCCGCAAACATTGCTTGATTAAGATCGGTGTTATTGATAATAGTAATGAAACTGATTAAGATTGCAAAATAAATTACCTGGTTAATATCGAGAAGGTGCAACAGATTACGATGACTGGAGAGAATAATTGACAAGTGGATAAGTAATTTGGTTTAACCTATGATTCCTTGTGAACAAATCTCATTTTTAAACATTTCATATGAACCCTTAGCTTCCTTTTTTTTCCATGCAGAGGCCTGTTTGGTGACGACAGCGACAGTGATGGAGACTTCTTTGATGCAGTTCAACCGTCCAGGAAGAAGAAAGAGACACCATCACCGTCTCAAGAAGAGGATGAGGAGGTAAATTAATTCATCATCACCTGACTGTTATTGGTATGGTGGTGGTGGTGGTGTACCCTAACTTGGCTTCTCCGCTAACTAGTGCGTTAATTGTATGTAGCTGCACCGAACGACACATTTCTTAGAGCCTTGTTTGTGTGGATTTTAACTATTTTTTTTTCGGAACGCAGTGAGGGAAGTAAGCATCAATTTGAAATTCGAGGCACTTTGAGCATTTGCTTCACACATCTATCGGGGGAAATTTACCTTAAAATATTTGTATTTTGGAGTAACAATAAAATCGAGAAGTTACTCCAGACCATCATCCTACTACATGGGGGAGAGGTTAATATAAAATGATGCTATGCTACAGTGGCGTAGGAAGGTACTTTTGAGTGGGGGGGCTGAAGACTGATGGCC
>JXUT01145335.1:0-12367 GCA_000934455.1 Apostichopus parvimensis | reverse complement strand
CTGTCCATAACTCGCCGACCTTATACTAATGTGGCCAGAGTCCAAACCGTGTATATGTATCATGCACGTTTTGCACACAACTGATTTAATGTGTAGGCCAATGTTACGAACGGTCTATGAGAGCGTGCGTTATCCATAAAAATAATTACGTTACATGAGTTTGGAAGGGTGGAAATTCCATTATAACATAGTCGTCAAAATGAGCTAAAGTGTACCGTATTCGACGCTGAAGTTATCATAGAACCTATGCTACAAAACATAGACATAGCAGTGTATCAAAGCAATACCATTTCACTTACAATGTAAAGCGACATTGTCAAGGTACATATTACTGACACTGACGTATACGTCTATAATTGTCTGCGTGTGCAGTGAATCCAACCACATTCAAGAGAACCTGTGTTGCCTAGCTTGTATGAGTTAGAATTTTTGGTCTATCAACATTATTTCTTCATCCGAAGACAGATGTTTAATATAGTAACATTGCTACATGACAATATATGAACGCCGGGCGTGTTTGATATATCTGTTTAATATTTTCTATCCAAGGATTTTCGTGCGCGTTGAACTCTAACACCGAACTGCGCAATATGTCAAAAGCACATTAACATTAAGCACCTACAAATATTAACCAAGCGAAACAATTGTCAGTGAATTTAATATGTAGTCAATTCTTTTCGAATTTAAATACGTCTGCTGTGTTGTTTATTGTGTATGTGATCATTTCAATGAATTAATGGTACCTAACATTTTACTGTAGGCCTATATATCGTGAAACTTGTTGAAAATAATAAAGGTAGTCACTGTACAATAGGTGTTTCAAGGGAATTTTAATGTACATGTTGTAATACAAACAAGTAAGCACAAAGTAATGTATATGTTCAAGTGTACTTTAATGTATGTTTTGTATGAAACAGTGAAAGATTCAGTGTACAGTATATGTATTTTTTTGGCGATAAACGTTCACTTCGTGTTCGTCTTGTTATCGTGTTCGTCTATGAGTAGCAATGTTCATACAACATTTAACATTTTTCAACGTTATCAGTCACATGAATGTGGACGAATAGTAATAAGATCTCATAAAATTATTTTGAAATGGTTTGTTAAGAATTTGTGACGACGACAGGCTTCTTCGCAAGCGTAAGTTTTAAAGCATTGCTATGGGTAGTCAGCACGTACCGATGTCCAGGACCGTACGCACTGGATGAGGGGGGGGGGGGGCGGTGCATTTTCATTCAATGGAATGTTGTTTGGAAATGTTACTGTTGAAACCCATTTCAGTTTCAGGACCATTAATTTTACTGTCACGATCAAAACGTTAACAGAAACTAAACAGAAAACAGATTCTAAATTCACTGGTAACACACTATTACTCTTTGGAGAAATTGCAGCCTGTGAAATTGCTATTCAACTTCAAAAACTGAGATATTGAAAAAGGTTCATTTACCGTCATATCGGTAGATCCTGTTGTATGTGATATTTACAGCATAGATTTCCACATATGTCTTTGATACAATCATATACGTAAAACCAGTATCGACTATTTGCCAGTGCAGACAAGCCTCGTGATATTTCATCGCTGAAGTATGAAGTAGACGGTTTTTAATTTTTATGATTAATCTGAGTAGTGGGAGAACCAGAAGGTTATTTAGCAAATTACACGAGATTGGAATATTTCTACGTGCATACTCTAGAATCTATATTTGTTTTACTATATCGAAGATATATCGCGTGTCTAAGTTAGTAAGTTTTACTAGTATAATGTTGAGTTAAGCAGTATACGATGGAAATTAATAGTGTCTTTCAAAGTATGTTTTTATGCTTGATCACATGGAACAAGTATATTTTCAAAATCGAAAGTCATAAAAAACCTTCAACATTATTTCTTATTATGTAAGAAATATAAATAATTTATTTTTAATTTTCGTATCTGCTGTTACTGCAAATTTTATGTAAGCATTGACACACACAAGGAATTATTTATACGTGACTAATACATTCTAAAGCACACATAATATATAAGTCCTCGGGGGGTAATTGGCATTGACAGCTGGAAGTATAAGTCAGTGCGTTTCCTAACGATGTTATTTATTTGTGAATGTGCACTTATATGCACAAAACCAACTTTGTGAAGCAACTGGATTTTGGTTTGAATACAATTTTGTTAATTAATAATAAGAATTAATGTATAGTGTTCTCGAGTGACGAACGTGTATAAGAACAAAACATAGCCTAAAGATTAAAGGTTCCAAAACATAGAGAAAAAGAAACAAAAATAGGATGCATTTACATAGTTAAAATACCGGAGATAAGTGGATGTGCCGGAATTATAATCCTCACTTGTAAGCTAAAGTCTATTGTTAGAAAAAGTCTGCGTCATTACAGGGTTGTAAACAATGAGTATACTTTGTATACAGCTGCCTCAACGAAGTTCTGGTACAACCAGTTTTGAAATATATATACTAATACGAAAACTTGCGGCAGATTTTGTACAACTTGTTCTGATTCTGAGACATCAATCATATCATTGACTTGGTTTTTACTTACAAAGGAGAGATACAAAGATACAGATAGATCAGTGATATCTTCTAATATCCGGCGATAGTGCAAATCCAATCGCAATATTATCCGTTTTCATTTTAGAGTCAACACCAATTTATGTAAGTGCAGCAAACGTGAACATCCCTAGATAAGGGTTGTATGGAAAGCACACGTTCTAATGGCTTCTTAGAAGGTACTTGCTATCCAACCTTAATGAAAATTAAACAACTTCGTTGAAAACTTACGATCTGTGGTTTGGTGGAATATATAAGAGCTATTTAAACAATATAAAAGTGTTACAGAAACAATTCAGGCAACAATTTCTTTCTTTGTAGAACTTTGACATGTTGCTTTGCATATACTGCACTTGATATGCTAATTGACTCACTATATTGATAAATTAATACATCTGTCAATCTACAGCTTGTTTTAACTGCAGGGCTTCAGATTTACACATCAGGGAACTGTTCAACGGTATAGTTTGCTTTAAATTTGTTAATTAACTGGTTAGCTTACATGTAGTTAGCTCGATTTACAAGTTTCCCACATATGGGTTTAAATTGGCACTCTCCAATGCAGCAACACTTCATATTAGATTTGAATTAAATCAAGCAAATTGTGAACTTTAAAGTGACTGCAATTTTCACCAGTAATTGTATTTGCTTGAGAAAAATAAATTATAAAATGGTTCGCTTGTGTCCTTGTAGTGCAGAGTTAAGCTGAGGGTACTTTTCAATCTTCCGATGGAATGAATTTCTTGCAAGGACACGTTTATACAATAAAATCAGGCAACCAACGAATTGTTTCTAGAAAGAAAACAAATGTAGGTCACTTGTATGTTTTGTTGTAACCTTCAAAAGTTGCCAATGATATAAGTTAAAGGAGTCTTACTTGTAGTGGAATCAAATAATGTAATGTATACAGCAAGAAAAATTGAAAACTGACATAGGATGTAAATATTACTTAGGCTAATCTATTAAATATGACATCAATTTAAAGAAAATCTTCCAAATGAAAATATTATGCATGCATAGATTACTTACAAACGAATTACCTTACACGGATTACGTCATCGCGAGGTTTTGGGGTTAATGGACTGAATAAACTGCACAAGAGCTCCAAGAATTGGAATATATTATGTACGATGAAACGTAATTTATGCAATTATGTTTTTAAAAAAATTGTCCACATGCACATAACACAATGGACGTAGGCACAGCAATCTCATGACATCAAAGTAGCGTGGGTTGTCGATAAGTTTACGCGTAACAGCGTTTTGACATGTAACAGTCAAGCAAAATCTGAGAAGAGGTACCTCTATTATAATGATCTATTTCGGGTATGAGATGTTCAATCAGGCAAAGATAATTTTAACGTCAAAATTCTACATATGAATGTTTATGTATCCCACCTGCCATCTTGCGTTATACATACAGATTTCTATAGAGCTGATATTATCCTACATGTATAAAATTAACTAAAAATATTACCTGTTAACGTAACTGTTGTCACTGCCGCACAGATAAACAAGTCGACAGCGCTACACAAAACGTTCTGTATACCGTTGCAATTGGTACTTTTTGTGGTAAGCAGTGTTACAAAATTGGAATTACACTTTTAATAGCAACCAGCCAGCTGTAAAAACACAATTTCTTACCTCTCATACAAAAACAAAATGCGCAAGTGTTCGCTGCATGGTGCTCATCAATTATCTCCTTCTGAGCGTTAGCTTGAATCTGACAATTTCTACTCATTTCTCTGCATTGATGGAAACTTGAGAACTAATCTAAATGCCGAGAAGGAATAATTGTTCCTTCGAGAACTGCAAGAAGAATGATATAAGTCGTAATTATCGAGAACTGCAAGAAAAAAATACATGTCGTGATAACAGTTAACAGTTGGTCTGTAACAGAAACCGCAATATCAGTAAGTCAACGCGCTGCGTGAACAGTGTTTTCATGGCAATCTCGTTTCACTCTGGTGTTACTAATAATGAAACTAAAACCTTATTTTCCCAAAATAACTCTCAAAAATGAAACACCTGGCCCGTATAAACTTAGAAATATCACATTGTCACAGAATGTCCAGTAAATATAAAACTCTACACGTAGTTGAGTTCTTATCGTGTTCTATATGTCAATGTGATGCGAATGCAGATGTCATTAATGAGAGAAGTCCTATACATAGTGTGTCAATAAATTTGGCCTTCAATACAGCATATGTGTGGCTGTAAAACATCAACGTTATATATGATAGCAATAAAATGAACAGGGGAACAGTGGTTTAGTTAAGTCTATGCAATATGTAGCATTCCTTCAAGTAAATGCATGTTATTGGTACAACATCTAGTGACTGTCAAGCGCACGGGGATATATACGAGACGTATAGACGAGTAATGAGTTGAGTCGAACTGAGGGTACGTTACTCTCCGTTTATTGCATTCAGTCTTACCTGTGCGTCCGTTTCAAACACCCGCCTTCCCCTCTCTCTCTTCTTCTGTTATACACGTAAACGGCACACACAAAAGACATACCAAAGAATCAAAGGAGACGTTTAAAGCGTTCATTAGATACAAAGGCAAGCATACTGATTGCATACAAGAGTTACACGCCATGGATAGCTGTAGATACTACCTGAAACATGACCATATAATACACGTCAGAGTATGCCTCGTTATATCATGTAGGCATCTCCTGGAATCAATTTGGAGTTCAAATGTTCAATTGGCAGTGGTGCATGAAAACTTATTTAACTGGTAACCAGTGTAAATCTTTTATTCATTCTATTCGAGTTCATTAAGTGTAAATTATGCAATTCATTTCTTTGCTCGTTACCGAAAATAAACATTCTTTCCCTCAATTCATTCCAAGATCACTCTCAAATCGCCGGGGACTACAAAATCAAGACAGACAATCGACTATATTTAATACCCCATCCCAGCCTCTGTACTGGGCGGCAAGTGAAACTTTTATCCTAATGAATACTTCGTACGACCCGGAAAGTTTGTTAAGTTAGTATACAAAATATTGTTAATTGGTAACCTGGTTACTTGAGAAACAAGGAATCAAGAATTAAGGTCCGGAATCGTACCCGGAAGAGAAGGTGAAGGACTCCGATTTGGTCTCGGATGTGCTGGACTTGACTACAAAACTGGCTAGTAGTTGAGCTAAAAAGGTAATATTTTTAATCTAACACTTTCTTGTAGAGAGTTACAAATGCAACAATGCAGTTGTACAACTGAACTTGCCTAATGCGTAATAACGCAATGACGGTGAATATGTAATCGCCGCGCTCCATTTTTGACATATGGAGCCATTTATATATGTTACACAACCTATTAAATGCAATGATCATTCCCTCTCTTGGAATATATAGTTGTAGTTCTGGGCATATGAGAATTCGTATGAAACTTTCGATTGATACTTTCTTTTACTGTTGTTATGAGTGGCGTGCTATTTATAGAGCTGCAGCGTTTGTTACTGTTGACAGTAAATGGTTATATTTAGTAATAATTATTGAAGACGTCCATCATCCGTTTTATTATTAGTTCAATGCTCGTCAACTCAGGGAATTTCAAAATTGTAAATCTTATTACAGCCGCACCTGTTTTTTAGTTGACCTTAAAAGTAGATTAAGCAGAAATATTGAAAACAGTTGCTAGCCGGTAATTGCTATATATTCTTTTACGTTAGTGTTTGCTCAATCAATATTATTGCAAGACAGCCTTCACTTTATTTGGTGAGAATGGACGTAAACACAATCTGCATCACTTTCAATTTCTTACCTGTCACGTGAATGGGCACAACAAAATGCAACCATGAGTAAAAACTGGCGAAACTTGTTTAGTGCTAAAATAGGAAGAAACTCTTTTCCACTATTTGGTTGCATTTCACACGTGACTTGAGACGTTTGATGAAATAGTGCGAACCAATTTACACTTTGTGTCTTCCATGTAGTTATCTTCCTTTAGCACAGACTGAGGTAAATATGAGAATAACTAGATGGATTGTGAAACACATTCAAGATAACATCTAAGATAACCTTTTTATTTAACTAATTCGTCCAAACTTCGGATTGGTCTTACAATGTCACATGACAATATTAAGCAGCTATTAATATGAAAATGAAAATATTAAAATAACATTATTAGGTTCGATTTCATACGAATTTGCTACGAGAATAGACAGCAGAGGGTGGCAAGGAGAAAAATTTGAATATTTTAACCTAAAGTATACAGTATCTATTTGAAAAATAAATATCACGAATTCGTCTACATGCTTGTTTTATAGTTAAACAATAACACGGCATAAGACATACGATGACAGTTTATGATCAGATGATTTTATTCAAAACAAGCTAAAACAAACAAAACTTAGTGAAAACAGAACTTGAAAAGAACATGCAAGGCTAGGTCTGAGAAAACTTCCAGTTAACACTCTCACGGTCATAATATTTCCAATTATTTCAAATCCAGCATTTCAATGTATATTTCTGCATCTATTCTTGTCTCCCTTTGTAATGGTCGGCTCTCCTTTCCATCCATAGATCATCTCCAACAGACATTTCGCTATTGTTTTTCCAGCCATATCAATTGCTTATTAAAACTGTGGCATATTTTGAAAGCAAACACACGTTATGAATATCTAAGGGCCTTTAATGGCTGCTGGCAAATATAAACGCTCTTGTGCATTGTCAAGTTGTGAGTTAGCTTTGTTTTGATAGTGACAATTAATAACTCTCTCTTTATAGTAATAGTTACATCTTGGAATAAAGCCGTACGTGTTTACCCCCGAAGTATAGGGTAATATTCAATTTTTTGGAGACATCAATCACACGCCGTTATGACGGTTCTTGCTAGTTTGTTCTTATACAGTCATTATTCAAAAAGACAATTGAGGTGTATAGATTTTGAAATGTAGATTTATAAGTTTTATATACATCTTCTCACCAGTAGTACAGTTCTTATGTAGTTGAGAAAATGATATTGCTTCACTTTTCTTTTTCTTCTAGAGACCGACCTCTCCCCCCCCCCCCCCACATCCCTGCAAACAATGAATTCCCTATAATAAAAAAGTCAAGTAAAACAGTTACTTTTAACACCGTAACTAATCAAATGAAAGAATGCAACTTTAAGAAGAAGATACTTTCAAGTGTTGCCCTTTTGAAGATGATTCCTACAAACTTAAGATGATTTCCGTCAAGTTTGAAATGAACTAATCTGTTATTTATTTTTATATAATCTATCAAAAATGTTAAATATAAATTGTTTCTTTTCTTACTTAAATATTATTATTCATAATGCATTCCACTATATCAAGAATTCAATCAAGTGAACATTCCCAGGTCGAACATCACACGTGTCGCTTCTCTATTTCCGCATTTGCCTCTCACTAACATGCATGACGTGTTGGACCGTTTAATATAAGATATATATATCTTATGATCGATTTCCATAAAGTTAGGTACTTTACAAAATAAAATAGTAATTAAATTAGTGTCCATATTTTACTTTGTGTGACAACATGGTAATAAACTGACAAATTTAAGTCACATAATAGGAAACCATAAAGGTTCTACAGGCTCAATAATCTCTATTTTTTATTTGGAACCTTAGTTATTAGAAACTCCAAGTGAACTCCGTCAACTTTTCAATTTCCAAAATAGGCCATAAAAGTTGCAAAAGTGCAAGGAATTGTCGTTTACCACACCAAATTGATTGCTTATCGCTACATGTTGATGTAAAAAGAAGATTAAAAGCCTTGCAGTTAAATTTGCAATGAGCGGAATGACGCATTAACCTGAAGTTTAATTCCGCAAAATTGCAGATATAAAGAAACTTAATCATTAGTTTCTTGTGTTAGTGATTTGTTGTTTATTGTTGTTTTGCTCGGTAACATACGTGAATACTCCGTTAATTACATTCACCTAAAGTATCATTAGAATACGTCCATCAAATTTATACGGAAGGTCATTGATGGGCGGAATGGTTCATTTTATAAATACATATTCCATATAACACAATTAGAATGACGGACGGAAAAGCATTTACAATGTACGACAATCGAACAGAAATATAACGAATAGAAATGTACATTAAAAGTAATTAATTCCGGTTGGTAATAATTAGCCAATGGAAGTCTGCGATATCAGAAGCGCCAGTAGTTTTAATGAAATATTGCTTTTAAATCATCTTGGGAATGTCTTTTACATTTCTAAAGAGCAAAGAAATTGTTTGGTTAGGACGCGATTTTAATAATTAACCACGAGAAGACAAGTCAAGTCGTAGATCAATGTTGCCTTCACAGAGTAACATTAGGGACAGATATAGTCCCTTGAGTACTGTTCAACTAAATTTAGATCACTCCTATAACTTGATAAAAAACTTATTGCTTTTCAGAAGAAAACAAATTTTGTATTGTTGTTCTTTGCATCAACATTTCTTATTTTCTAATAATGTTGGCCTAATAATTTGGTTGAGTGTTTTTTACATCGATACATGGCATCTTAAATGTAAAGGTACATTTGAAATCTTTAAACCTTACGCCTCCACGCATTCTTTCTGAGCACGTTTACAATGATATCGAACAGTGAACATCTATTTCCGGTTCATCTATATGTACACAATTTCCAGTCTGAAAATGTTAATTATTTGTTTTAGCATTTAGTATGTTGTGGATATTACATCAAACAATCAAAGAATTCTTGTCATTTTATCAGTAGATTGACTAAAACTATCGCAGCAAATAACAGATACAAGAGCAATAATTCGCACCACTCTCACGAAAAATTATATTATTTGACACTTCTTCAGCCATCAATGCCATACTGTGATATATGGACATTGAGTATAACATTTACACTGGTAATACCAACTGATATACATCCGTGTATTTCTGAGAGACCTCTATAGACAGTTTACCGATATGAAAGCATGACAACGAAATTTACAATTTCATTGAAAAAATAAAATAACGTTGCATTTCGTTTTGAAGTTAGTTAAACGGTTTTTTCTACAAGAAATAAACTATGTATCAAGAGTTGATTGCAGAAAATTACGAATGGTACAACACTCTTTATAACACTTCGTAACAACCGTCTAAATGGATGTGTGACAATCAGTACAAGGCAAATACGTATTCTTCTAACACAGAGGTGATTTGCATTGGATTAACAGTACGGTTATGTAAGTGTTCCTAAATGATAGTTATAATATAAGCTAAATAACCTGAATTATCTAATGTGATATTCACATATACAATCATACATAACGTACTTGAATATTGGAATACAAACTTGAATGTGTTAATAATTTGAAGCAGACTTAAGGTAGAGATTATTTATGCATGGGACATAGATACGGTAATACAAGTCACAAATCAAAACAAACCATATGGATGATGTTTGCATAATGTTATTTTCAGAAACAATTAATCTTAAACTTGACGGTAGACTTAATTGAAGGTGCAATGTTTTCAATCGTTAAGGTTAGTTGCAAACGTATTTACCCGTTTGGTAATCATTTATTATGTAAATAAATGTAAATTATTAACATTAATGGTTCGACTTAATGTCACATATATGGAGAGGAAATTTCATTTCCTGTCATATTTTAAAACATCTTCTTGAAATCGACTTCATGTTCAGAACAATAACGATTCATCATGGGCTCTGTATGTTAATATCCTTATTTTACTCTTGGGTGTACTATCTTCGTCAGGACGTTTGCTTTAAATACTGATAAATCTTAGTAACTAACGGAATATTCAGTACCGAAGTGAGATAATAAAAACTCCAAAACAAAACCATTTTAGAAGACGTGTAGGAGAAAATTGCACCATATGTGTGATATTGAACACGCGCTAATGCTCAAGGGCATCAGGTTTTGTAGACGCAAGTATTGAGAGATAATGAAAACAAATGAGTCATTGAAATTTAAATTCGTCTACTAAGGATGAATAAATCTATGGACAAGGGTTCTGCATCACCGATAACGTTACAGAGGCATAGATATATACAAACGTTCATATACAAGGTAATAACAGAACAAAAATTAGAGTAATGTAACAAAAAACTGAAACACAAATCCGAACATTTTCTTAAACGGCCTTGTACATTTGGTTACCAATTTTGGAAAATTTACCAAGAGCGACTTAGTATCTTACTTTATAAAATGACAAAAGGTTATCAATGATGAAATTGAATTCCGTAAATTTCGTTACTCAGACACCTGTTCTTGTTATAGTCTTGTATTATGCCTAAGTGTATGCATGTATGTGAAGTAAGAATATAACTTGGAGATTTACACATTTTGTTTCCACTTTTCTTCATGTATTTAATATATTGTCAGGTCATGCTAATGAATTGCGATGCCCATGGACATTTTGTATCATATAAGCATCGATAATTCTACCAAAATTAACACAGCAAACTGTTTTGAGAGATTCATTAAAAGCGACAACCGCACCAACATTGCTGTCAGAGGGAATTCTTAATTTGTTAATGACGTCACATACAAGCAGTTAGGATATCACAATAAAATGCTCCAGCACTCTTTTTAAACGGAAAGTCCTGAATTGAAATGTCTGCAATGGATGAATGTTCAACAGTAATCATTCCTGTACTGTATTTTAATTTAATAAAACTTTGTGGCTGGATTTAGGTATTCAACCTCGGGTTTCCAATAAAAGCAATAATTCAATAATATCAAGTTTTGCTTTTACCGACAGAGATTATTTATGTGTCAATTTTAAGTATTTCAGTTTGCTACATTTTGAAGCACACCGTCGTATTAAATGAGATTGGCGCTGGTTAGGTACAGGATTTATAACTATGGTTATCTAAGTAATCATGGTTTTATTTAACTTCAGGCACCACGTGACAGTACACAATGATGGCACGAAGTATCCTGTCGACCTCAAACGACAGAAAGTTTGCAAAATAAAGAAAAACGTACAGATATTTAGTCGAGATTTTGGCAGTTACCGGTAATTTATTGCTTACTTTTCTTTCGCATATTAATATTCAAAAAGTCAATTAATTTCCTATTATTTAATGCAACAGGACGCTGGGTAATGCATTGAAGCAAGACTGTGTATCTTATTGGAGCAGAATACGTTATTTTGTACTGAAGAGGAAGGGTTGGAGTACCACTTTTCGATCTTGTACCACTTTGCTTTGGCCTTGTAATTATTCTATATGTATGAATAATAGCGATTGTACCTTTCTTTCACTGCTTGCTTTAAAACACTAACTTGTGTTTTGATTCAGTACACTGCCTTGCGTTTTGTTCAATACAATATGCTGCTCCCTGTTTCACAACAATATCCGGTATCTCGATTCAATTCAATATACTGTATCCCGCTTCAACACAATATACTGTATCCTGTTTCAGTACAATATACGGTATCCTGTTTCAGTAAAATATACTGTATTCCGCTTCAATACAATACACTATATCCTGTTTCGATACAATATACTGTATCCTGTTTCAATGCAATACACTGAATCCCGCTTCAATATAATATACTGTATCCCGCTTCAACACAATATACTGTATCCTGTTTCAGTACAATATACGGTATCCTGTTTCAGTAAAATGTACTGCATTGCGCTTCAATACAATACACTATATCCTGTTTCGATACAATATACTGTATCCTGTTTCAATACAATACACTGTATCCCGCTTCAATATAATATACTGTATCCCGCTTCAACACAATATACTGTACCCTGTTTCAGTACAATATACGGTATCCTGTTTCAGTAAAATATACTGTATTCCGCTTCAATACAATACACTATATCCTGTTTCGATACAATATAC
>KN897780.1:3661-18522 GCA_000934455.1 Apostichopus parvimensis | reverse complement strand
TCAATTTTGGGAACATTTATTCTGCTCCAAAAATGTTGTACTTAATAACAATATTTTAAAGGTAATTCCTCAGATATGTCATGTAGTATTTATATAATCCTATACGGTGAAATTATTTAAGTTTTTGGATTTAGAAAGAGAATCTGCCATTGTTGATTTTGTCTTTGTTCATTTGTCTGTTTGTTTTTCATGCAGAGAAAAGTTGTATATGAATCAACAAAATTTGTGAAACTTGAAGCACAATGTATCATGTCCTACACTGCCTGTATGGGCTACATGACCATGCAGCTGCCTCAGCATCCTACTATTGACATGGTGCCTAATACTCTCTACACCCACTAACCCTCCTCCCCCATCCTCTCTGTCGTCACCTCAACACCCCCTCCCTTCCCCCCTTAGAGTATGCTACAGCTGATAGACATCTTTTAATGCAAAAGATATAACTGAAAATCTTCTGCTCTCAACAGGGACTCGATAACTCCTGCCTGCTTTCTTCTTGGTGAGCTATTCATGTAGTCTTTATTTAGAGAAATGTTGCAAGCACCTCCGCCTTCAGTTTATGGACTCTAAACCACAAAACCAAAGTGGCACTTAATTAGCAACACAATTCTATTCTTGAAGCTAATCGGGTATGAAAGCTTTAATTGGCATGGCATGTAAAGCAACGATTCTGTCTCCTGATTTGGCCTGGACTGAAAGTGGCTGGAGAAGAAATCACTCTGATCAAAGATCCGGAAAGTTCGTATGAATATTTAATGAACTTGCGATGCATACAAAGCAGTATTTTCTTTTTCTTTTTTTTAAAGAACTTCTCTTCAGACATATAACCTCGACTTCTTTTTTAAGCTTCTCTGCCTGTCCAATGCATGCACAGGTTTAATGTATTCAATTATATTGTACGTAGAAAAATGTCTGTGGGTGTATACAGCAAAAGCAGATGGAAGGATGGGGAAGGGATGGAAGGGGTGGAAGGGGTGGGGGAAATGAAAATAAGCTGGACATGTCCCTGTTGCTAAATTGTGTCCTGGGGATTGTGTATGAGGGATCATGGATTGAGCAGTCCATGTGTTAAAGGTCATTAAAATTTAAAACTATATATCTTTGAGAATCCATTTCTTGAATAACATATATGACTTGTCACATGGATGCACAAAAGTTAGATAAAACAGTCAATTGCTCTAATTCAGATTTAGTTTCTTTTTCAGCCTGGCCTCTGAACATTTGAATGTTATGGATCAGAAACAATTCCCCTCCCCCCCCCCAATACCTATTACTACCTCAGTCCGCAAAATTGTTCAAGAAGATTTTTTGAAGCCATGTTGACCTTCTAGCAACTTTAGGGTTATACTCTTTGTAGCCGTAGATAAAAAAAAAACTTAACTTTTTACAAATAAGGACATTGCACTTATTTCATCAGGGTATTACTCCACTTTCATACTTATATCCCACATGTATTCTACATCTGTTCATTGTCTCCACTGAATTTAGAAGGTATTATTTGCTTTCATAATTTCTCAAATAAATCTTTCTCTTTTTTCCCCTGTAAAAGTCCTCTCTTTTCTCTCTATACTGTTTGGTCATACCATATAACATAACACCTTGAGGCATATCTCATAGCATGGGAGTAAATTTGAGCTCTACTCCCTGGCATGCAACTTCTTTGAGGATAAGGAGGCATTAAAGATTAATCTTTTGAACTTTGCACACTATAGGTATACAGTTGACAAGGAGGCTTCACATACACTTCAATGTTATGGTTGACTGTGGTAACGTTAATCCTAGTAAGATTCCGGCAAACATGGATGCTGGGATATAAACAGCCTGTGGAGCTCACTCAAAGCAGAAATCCAAATAGCTTTAAGGATCTCATAAAACACACTGCACCATATAAAATGAAATCACTGCAGTACTACAGAAATCTAAGGTTGTCCAAATAGTCAAGTTTCCTTGACTCATGTTGTTTAGTGTGCTGTTGTAATCACCACATAGAATGTCCATAACGATCCACTGCAACATGATTTATAACAGTAAATTGTGATAATTATGCTTGGATATTTTCTCTCCTCTAGGCTCATAAGATCATCATCTAACAGTTGAAACTCAGTACTTAACACAATTACCTTCCAGTATTCATAGATGTGCATATAATTAAAGTTGGATAAAGGATCAACTTGGATAATGCCAAATTTTAGTGTAATGAGATCTTGTACTTCAAGGACCATGTACTAATTTTATAAATATTACATGTATATGCTTCAAGTTTTTCTCATCTATGAGTTT
Source organism: Apostichopus parvimensis (assembly GCA_000934455.1). NCBI lineage: Eukaryota > Metazoa > Echinodermata > Holothuroidea > Aspidochirotida > Stichopodidae > Apostichopus > Apostichopus parvimensis. The sequence goes on along the minus strand of KN897780.1, from coordinate 16,242 downwards.
ATGTTATGTTTTGCTGTAACTGTGCACAAATAATACACAAAAGGTAAAACAGCAATGCCACTGTAGTATCAGTACTGCATGTGCGTTTATTATACACGTTAGTGTACAGTTTTAATTAAACTGTGAATTCAGAAAATGTCATGTCCATTTCCATAAGTATCAAGTTCACGATACAGATGAAAGGATTCAGCCTGCTAGCCCAGGTCCAAATCCAGCCAGCGAAAGATTTCAGTCCTGCCCAGAAAGGGAATATATCAACCCACAATCTGGTAGTAATTGGGTATGCAGTCTGTTAATGTCTTATATATATTAGGCTTGAGCAGTTCCCTCTGTCCCACCATTCGTATTGCTCAATCTAGGCATGGTAAAATGATGGTTGTGACCCTTGAATAATTCTACCCAAAATTTGTATCTGGTTCTAGCTGACAGCAAATAAATTGAAAACCCCTCATCTAGACATATTTCACTGCTTGATCTTCTTTGTTTTTTATCAATTTATTTATTTTCATAAGGAGGCAATTTATCACAACTCAATTCATTCCCAACAATGTACCTCCTCCCCCCCAAAAAATCCTACCCCCCTGAATTCTTATCCTCTCCTCCTTCATTCCCCGTGCAACCCCTCCAGATCATCTCTCTTCTTGCTTCATCTGTGAATATTTTTCTTGCAACCTTACATTCAATTAACTCACATAAATATATCAGATGTATACTATAATATATGCTGTAGAAATTAGGCCGTAATATGTGACTTCGTGCATATATGCATGAGGCTTTTTGTCCCAGCTTCCATCTTCTTTGTGAAAACAGGAGGGAAGTTTTTCTCAAAAACTTTATAAATAAGAAGAATATAAATTGAGTTGCTTTGAGCTAGCTTTAAATCTCCATCTCCTTGACCATGCATCCTCCCCTCCCCCTCCAGCAACTTGAACATGTTGAAAAAATACATTGAGCTGGTCATTCTTCTCACCTAGTAAAAATTTGTCATTCAAAAAAGAAGATAGAAAGAAATGAAGGAAGTTGTTTGTACAAACTCTTAAGAGTGACCTTATTTATGACAGGGAACAAACATTAGTTTCTCGTTTCCCTTACTATACTCTTCTAGCGAGATGAATCGATCCAATTTGCGTTGCCAGATTTAAGAGAGCGCCTTAAAAGCATTGCCAAGATATAAGCAAGAGATTGGTAAACAGAAGAAAAAAAAGTTGTTTGTACATGACTGCATGGCAGAAATCTACCGCTAGGGGAAAAATCTGTAAAAAATGCAGAAAACCCAGGCGGAAATGGATTAACAAAAAAAAAGCAAGACTATAGAATATCCCATTTTGCTTGAACTCGCTTTTTTTTTGGTTTCGTATGAACAGATGCCAGAGGTAAAAGCTGTTGATGAAAGAAAAACTTGAAATGAAAACTTTTTTTCTGTGAAGATATGAGGATTCACAAGTTTGTTTGTTTTTGATGAGGTTTACATGATTCTCATGTTGATTATTCCGTGCGTGTTTGAAAGGTTTGTGGATTAGTGCTTTTAGCCCTCTGTGTTCTTCCTGTACAACTTTGACTTCAGAACACTTTCAGAAAACCGATTATATATGCTTTGTCAGTGAACTTAACTGTATCATAAAGGGACGTAACAGAATCTATATAACTACGAACGTGTCTTGAACATAAAGCTGATATTTTTTAAGATGACTCTGTGTAAGGAAAAGGCCAAGTTCCACTGCACGATCACGTACCTGTGTATAATTGTTTGTTGAAGTTTGTTTCTGTGTCACAGTGCACCATCTATTGGTTTTCAACTAACCAACAAAATCCAGCCATTTTTTTATTCATCCATAGAAGATGAATTTTCTGCATCATTTTTGATTTTTTTTTTTTAAATTTAAATTTAAATAGCGTGCAGTCCTTGACTGAAGCTGGACTAACATCTACATTCATACATGCCTCCTAAACCACCTCAGGAGAGGTGACATTGAATTTTATTTCTTCATCTTGTCGGTTATCATAATAATACGTCAGCTTCAATGATTCGCCGGTGAATAAACAAATTAGAAACATTGCTCTGAATGCAAAGGCAAATCCACGGGGGAATTTCCCATACATCGGTCAGTTAAGCACTGATGACATTCACAAATAGCCAGGTATATTCATCAAATTCTTATTCCAGGAAAGAAAAACAGAGCTCTGACCAGTTATTCAATATCAGAGATTTTATAACATAATCAAAAACATAACTCTCCTTATGCAAACTGTTATTTCTCCTTCAAAACAAATTGTCTATCAAATTAAAAAGGAAGCATCATAAAAAAAAGCACATAAAAGGCATTGCCAAATGGAAACAGGTAGAGTAGATTTCAATTTGCAAACTTTTGTCAACCACATATTAAGTGCTATATAGTACACTCTTAAGCTCTGATACCCAGTAATATGTAAACCTAGTTAAATGAATATTCATGAGTAGGTGGTAACCATTATCACAATAAAACCATGTGTCTAAATGAAAACATATACCAAAGAAATTAAAACTTGCAACCTTGATCAATTAGGTCACATGGACCTACAAGTACTAGAAACAGAATCAATTTTGAGGTAACTTTATTGTTGGTTAATCACACACTCTCCTCTAATGCCTAGTATATTGTAACGTAGTTAAATGAATATTCATGATTAAGCAAATGTGGTTTCACCATGACTAATTTAATTTGGTGATTAGTTGCAATTGATTGGATACATCTTATTGCATCCTATTTAAGAGTTCTCTGATATATACTACTGCACGGAGGTAACTAAGGGGCAGGCGTGTAGCCAGGAATCTGCCAAGGGAGGGGCGAAAATGTAGGCAAATTATCAGAGCCGTAGATACGGCATTGCAAACTATCTAAGCGTAGCGCCACCATGGTTGGCGCGAAGCGTAGAAGAAAATTTTGGCTGAAAATGCCTCCCAGATCGCTGGAAATGGCACTTCCCAGGCCTTGTAAATTGCATCTTAGCATTTTCTCTTTTGAAATTACTAGCGATATCATAAAAACATCAACATTTTTTTTTTTAAATATGCTCAAGGGGGGGCGGCTGCCCCCTTCGCCCCCCGGCCTTGGCTACGCGCCTGCTAAGGGGGGATAGGGTTCCAGCATTTAAAAAGGGACAGAGTGTATTCCTGGGATCCTTGAGGCTGGCTCCTACATAGGCGGGGTTCTGGGGATCCAGCCACAAATTTAAGACATGGATTGGTGCATTCTGTTGCATTTCTTAGCTATTAATGTAGGTGTGTAATTAGATTTACACACAAAGTTGTGTTAAATAACTGTATTTGTTTAATGGGGGTTTGAAAAGGGTTCATATGTACATGAACTCAAACATGAGATCTTGCATCTAGCCATGTCATTGTGAAGGTAAATTGAAACAATAAAATGATAACAAAGTGCATGAAATCCTTTAAACAAAAACCCAGAATTAGCAGTCTGCATTCAGAAGTAACATTTCATAGCCTTGACCAAAATTTTTCTATTTTCATCTCTAGTCCTGCATAGTCGACGTTGACTTGATCAATATCAATTTGAAATTCCCAGCAGCTTTAATATAGCAAACTTGGCGTTATCCTTGCATGCACGTAAATTCTTAAGATATATGGCCAATAAGGCTTTCATAAATTCTTCAATTGATACCTTCCTTCCCCCCCCCCCCCACTGAAAGGATTAAAAAGTTTTGTTGTACCGATCTAAAAAGGGCTTGCAAAGAGAAGTATGACACGTTTTCCATATGGTACAGGAAATCAAATAGTTTCTCGGGAGAAAATAAAAAATTGAAACACTCAAAAACAGGATGCATGGCAACGTGTTTCTCCCTCAAAGTAAAAGTCATATTTACGATGTGCTTAGTATTTTTAGTGCATTGCAAACAAATCTTGATGTCATCTCATGATAGGTAATAGGTTACTGAAATACCGCATTAGCCAACGTTTCTGTATTAAATATGGAGATTTAATTATGAAACATATGCCAAATCTGCACGTGAAATTATATTATATTCTATCATTATTTTTATTATTATTTTTTTTGGCTTTGCTTTGAGGGGATATGTTTAGATCCGCTGCTGCCTATGGTTTTAATCTTCCGTATTTTTAGTTCATGAATTGCTACATCCAAATTCATCTAAAGTATGACTTCAATCATTCTTGTATCAGCTTGACAAGTAAACTTATCATTAATAAGCCAAAATGATATTGATAGCTATTAATAGTCCAAAAGTAATAACTTTCTGAACTGGTGTTATTTGTTTAATGTTTACCTACTTTTTTTTTCTATTAAGGGGGTAAATATGCTCCCCAATCGTCAAAATATCAATTTGCTTGCCAAAGAAAATTAATTTGATTGACTGTAAAATAATGATGATAAAGTTTGGTCAATACTTTTAGAGGGACTTTATGTGTACTGTCAGATTATGGGCATCTTAAAGACAAAATGCCAGGGGGCTGAAGGTGATTCTATAGCAAATTATTGAACATTTTCTGCATTTTTAGGTAAAAAAAACACATTTTTGTATCATGAAGATACAATGTTTTTTAAATGATGTGATATTTTCTTTGCAATTCTCTAGAATGATGTCATCACAGTTATTTAACTGAAAATGTCTTCTTCTTCGTAATTATTTTTTACCTTTATTATGTTATGTTCCCTATATTTACCCAAGATGAAAAATAGTATTTCTACAAGAGTTTGCATTTTGATGAAAATTCTTACTGCGGAGAACAATAACAGCTAAGACAAACATAAAAAACATAATGTACACATCAAGATATAACTTCAAAATCCAAAACATTGATGATTTAACTCACTTCACTTCCCCTCCCCCCTCCCGGGCCCCAACACTCCATTTGTACTCCTTATCAAACTTCTATACACTTAGCATCTTCCACAATACCTTTCATTATTCATTCAACTATCTTTCAACAAGTCTTCTTGATCCTTTAATCCATTTTAAATAACCTTTTTCAGGGTCATATATTGTTAATCCCCACCCTCCCTTGCCTCACTGGGTCCCATTTCCTTCTCCTCTTTGTTCCAAGAAACCTCACAAGAAAAGTAGGATAATCACTCTCTCTGTAGTACTTCCTTTCTCTCTGCAAGAAATAGATGACTGTCAACATTAACGAAATATACCCTACCTTACCCCCTCCCCCCCCCCCCCCCCTCCGTCAAGATACCAATGAGACAGTGATCTCTAATAGCTCCATCACTGATCTAGTATCAACAGAGCAACCTGCTATAGTGTCTAAAATATCAAGCAAATGCTAAAACCTGTGAAGATAAAGAATATTATTTTCTTTCAGATGTACTTACATATATATATGTATGTCTGTATACCATGACGGTGTTGCACAATCCTGTTCCTCAATTTTTATACCATGTGCCTATTAAACCTTCCAATGTCTGAACTCTTCCACAGGTAAGTAATCCTTGTGTTCCTATTGTAAAACATGACAACAGGTCACCACACTGTGTAGTACAAAGAACTAATAGCTCTATTGTATTGGAAAGCAGAGCTAGTTTTCTATCTCAGAGAATCATCATCATCATCTAATGTTTATTTTCCTTTCCTCCCCTCCTGTTGCAGGACAAAGTGTTGGCGCTATTGTGTTTTACTAAGATCTTGGGAATATTTTAGGATGTGTGATCTTTTTTGGAGGAATGTAATTTAAAGGATGACTGACTTCAGGCACAAAATTTTAAGTTTAATATGTGGTTGACTGCTTACAAAACCACTGCTATCAATGCATGCATTACTCTTACTATTTGACAAATGATATCAGTAAACATCAAATAAGTGTCTGGAATATACCAACTAAACCTCAGACTCTTTGATCAACTGCTCCACAGGCAACACAACACTCAAAAGGAAACTATAGCCTTTTCATGGCCTCAAATAACATCTGCTTACGATGGAATTACTAAAAAGTTATGGAGAAAAAGTATCTTCAGTTCAGTGAATCCTAAGGGTTAGGAAACCAACAGTATCTCATTTGAATCCAATCCAAGTGAAGATCATGGATGGACACTAGCTTTATTTTTCAAGCTTTCTCTTTTCCATAAGTGTTCAACGGAGTTACGGTGTATAATTGTTTTTCCTGCCATTCCTGCTCCTGATGGGACCATGACTTAACATCCCCATCTGAGTGACAAAAGTAGCAATGGACTGTTGGTAATATGGCATTAGACCCTAATTTTCACTTTTGTAAAATTCAGCTCACAATCCTGTCACAACATCTCACCCCTCTTAATCATTCCCATCAAGAAATGAAGGCATTATCATATCATATGTCATCATCTCATGTGATAATTGTAGTGCGAGGGCGGGCTACCATATCAAAGCTGCGTAGCGAACTTACTTTGAGCCTTTTCGCGGCACTCATAAGCGCCCTCACTCTGTAGGTACCTACATGACTATACTCCCTGATGTGTTGTCCGCCCACAAATAACACCATGAACGACTGCAAAATTCTTCCTAATATTGCAAGCTTTCCACGCACACTACAATACTGCGTATTTGCAGGCAAATGCAGTTCTGGATTTGCCTCATTGTTCCTACAAGACATCACACATACAACTACATGTGCAAGCACTGTATGTTTAATTATGATCATGCAAAGAAAACTTTTGAATGATAAATCTATGTTAAAGAATGGTTTTTCAGCAGAGGATTTACTCCTCTCCATTTCAACCTCTCCCCTCATCTGGTTAATTGGATTTCTAGTTTATCCATGAGCAACTATTCTGAACTATGGCTAATATGATACATCCAAAGTTACACAGTAATTTAAAACATATAACACAAAGTGATGGCGCTATGCAACTTTGAATCATTTTAAATATGCAGACAACTTTTAGACACCTCAATTAACTATAATACGTTTTTATTAGCGATACATCAAACAATAAAACCAATTAATAACAGCTAAAATGTTCGATCATGCTAGGAATGCCCTCAACTGGTCACTTAAATTGTTGCAATTTTGCCTTATTTTTTTTTCTTTTACCGTTCTCTTCTTCCTTGATTTTGCCTTAGGTTTTGGACCTTTTTTTCTGTCTACAAATGCTTTTCTGAAAGAGTTGCAATTACAGTCTGTTAAATAAATTTGTGAAAATGTTTGTCAAAAACATTTGAGTGAGTCTAAGTAATAGTGTCACTAATGAACTGTATTGTCATGGGACATACTTTCAACTGTCATTGACATTTTAGCAAAATCACCACTTGTGAACAGACCGATAGGTACCATTTGTACAAAAATATGTAAAACCAAGAGAAGTTTGTACAGTTCGAAATTTCTGTTCCGATCGAAGACTGCATGACCAGAGACTTAAAATTGAGTCAATGGGGGCAAAGTGCTAAAAACTCACCATTTTTGGCAGGTTTGATGTATGCACAATTTTAATGGAGACAACTGGTTAGAAAGGAGAGAAAAATAATATTCTTAAATGGTTCACTAAAACCTTTGGAGGCAATATTGTTGGCCTGATTTTATATTTGTTAGTCACATTTGTATCCCAGTGTTCGAGTGTATTAATATTATGTTGGCGACATGAAACTCCTGTCCCATTCATGTCAATACCTTTCGTCCTGTTCGTATTCATCTATGCAGGATTCACCCCCTTTTCATTCCTCAAAGTTTATAAACCCTGATTAAACTCACATGATGTATAAGTTTTCAAGTGAAAAACCCATTCTGTTCTGATCTACAAGCAACCTAGCCTAAGCCCTTCGATATTACTTGAGGGTTCAATTAATACATGTAGGCAACCAAGGTTGACCATCTTCCTCAACGTCGACAACAATTGCTGGTCTGGAAAGGAAATATAGATCCTCGCTGAGGCCAAGTGCAAGAAGTAGTGGTGGGTCGAATATTCTGATGTGTTTCACACACTAGCAGCCGACTAATTACTTGATTGAAGTTTCCCTACAGAGCACCTACAGTTATATGTTAGACTCTCCTAGTTCTAATGTCAAGTTTTACTCATTTTTGTTTTAAGACTGATCGAGTGCTCAATTGGAAAGAATATTTAAAAAACCTAAAGTCAAATTGGAGATATTTAAAAAAAAGTAAACGTAGGCGGTAACCAAGAAAGGTATTATTATATTATTATTCAAGCAGCTTTTTGTATTATTTTGGTTCATATCTGGTCTTAAGCTAGAGTAAACTCATATTAATGCAATAGTCGAGTTTCATTTCAAATAAAGGAGAGACGAAATGCAAATGTTCCCATTTTTAATATTTTTCAGCAAAAAATAATTTAAAATTGGAACATTGTCTAGATATGCCACTTTGTTTAAAAATCAGATGGAATTATTAAATTAGTATAACTATTAGCACCCATTGAATGAAAAATTCTAGAGTTAATGAAACTTTTAGAAAAATCATTATAATTTCTTAGTCAGAGTCAATGTTGAAATCTAGATATTTTTTGCAGGCTTATTCATTTATCGATATGAAGTGAATGGAGCATGAATGTTGACACACATTTCAACTCCATGACATTTGCCTCCAAGTTAGTGATTATAACTTTTCATGGAATAATCTGGTAATTTTTTTTTTTTTAAAATAAGTGGTTTTGTGGCATATACATTTTATTTATAGTCAAATAATTGCAAGTTCTAAAGGTTATGTGTGTAGAAGAGTGCTATTTACCTGTTAACACTTGTTTAGCAAATAAAAAACTTGCCTAAAATACAGCTTGCTATAGGATTTGTGATAAATTCCCCCTGCCCCCGCTTCCCTCCCACCGGGCTCCTTAATTGTTTGATTTTCTGTTTTTCCGCATGGGAGGTCATCTACTCTAATTCAATGCTGTGTTCAATGACGAATCAACGATACCAATCCTGTTATTAACATCTTCAACTGCTCTTCACGACTTTTGTTTACAGATAACTGTTTCTGCTTAGCAACAACCACTGTTTTACACATTTCGCATCTAGACTTTATTAAATTTGATCGCCAATATGTTCATGAGCCAAACTCAGTGCTCGACTCGAACGTCTCTGTAAAAGTACGATCCTTAAATAGGTCGAGATGGCTTTGAATTTGATGCTGCTTTCTAGTTCTCTCTCCTTTTTTCTCCTTCAAGAAATGACAAATTGATTAATCAGAAAGTTTGCAGTCTGCACAGACAATCACACGTTAATAAAAAACACAGGAACATCGTTTCACAGCAATAAAGGGCAGCTTCCAATCTCTCAGTAGGTAACTGTAACCGTTTCGAGTTCTAATCGCTCATTGTTTTATTGATAAGGTCTGGCTAGTTTATTAGTACTTGTAAACGCTCGCTACCTTATGCGAGCGGCTTTCTTCTTTTTTTTTCTTTTTCTTTAGTGTTCTCCATCTGCATTCACCTTCTGTATATATTTCACAGGAGAAAGCTGACGAGAGTACCACTTGAAGATTCAGATAAATTCAGAAAACTTGAAAATTTCACAAGAAGATCGGTGTTTGAGCTGAGATCAAGTTGATGATTCAGAGATACATGTAGTTCTTAATTCAGGTCTGTTGTTTTGTATTGAACACTTATATGAATTGGCCCAAAGCTGAGCAAGAAAAAGAAAGAAGTATAAGCCTTAACAAAAAATAGTCTACTGAGTGTCCTGGAAATTTTTCATGTTTCTTGCTGCATGTTTCTCTTTCCGGATTGTCCCCTTGTGTAGCCAATTCATTTTTGTTGTGTGTCCCGGTTGCACGAGAGCCTGGTACATGTGTTACATGTTTGTTAAGACACCTGTTTATATACAGGTTTTCACTTATTAACATGTCTGATACATTTGTATTGTCTCTATGTTCAATCTTCACTCAGAATGTGTCTGATGCTCCACTTCTACAGATGAACAATTAACAAACAAAAAAGAAAAACAATCTATTGCAAGGTCATTTTTTTACTCATTTAATTAATTTCACCCAAACATGTGGCAAACATTACTGCCAATTTAATTTCACAAACATGAATTGGTGACTTCTTGTGATCTTGCAGCAATACATATATGCAACCAGCTTAATAATGAAGAAGAAAATTTTTTTTTTCATGGTTAAGACTAGTTAATAACCAGATAGTCTGTCCCAAATTTAATCAAATTTTCTCCAACTCAGAAAAGCATAGGTCTCCTAATTAGACATGTCTATGATATAATCTTGCTCATGTTACATATTGATGAATTTCAGAACAAATATGGTAAAATTTGTGTTCGTTCAGTGTTACTCATGTTACATAAACTATTGAAAGTTTAGCCATGAAGCTGATCGGCGTAATTAAAGAAGTCTAGTCTAATTAACACAGAAATTTGATGAGGACACTGGTGTACTGTAGCAACTAGCAAGGTAGCCAATTCTTTTGAATTTGCTGATGCTTGACTTTATAAGTTCCATTCTCATATGAAATGAAGTTTAATTCTAGTTTTTTTCTCAAACTTAATTGCCAATTTCTGCAAATTTTGACAGAATATTCATGTTTATTAAATTTGCATTCAAGAAATTACCAACATCTCTGTGCTGTTTTTGTTTTTCTTCTTTTTGCATGTCTAGTCAAATACTTTTCTTCCTTAATAATTTATTATAACCATTGTTAATTTTAGTGTGTTTGTCGAAAAACATGTTTCCGGTTGACTATACGCTGAATATTCATGTTTGTAAATTTGCATACAAATCATTAACCCATTTTCTCTGTGCTCGTTCGGTGGTGTCCATGTCTTGGTAATTTTCTGGTACAGTAATGATTTGACATTATATTTACCGCTGATGGCCATCTTGTGTACTTGCACTGCTAACACCGGGTCACCCCTACAGGTGGTCAAAGGGTCAGACCATATACCACCCCTACAGGTGGTGTGCTATCGTGGGCCCAAAGAGTCAGACCATATTCCATCTCTACAGGTGGTATGCTATAGTGGGCCCAAAAGGTCAGACCATATTCCACCCCTACTATCGTGGGCCCAATGAGTGGGACCATATTCCTATCAGGTGTTGAAATTCAGCTACTAGTGTGGCAGCACCAGGCCTATGATTTTGGGCGTAGTACAATTGTTGGCTGATATCTCTCCAAAGGAGAAATGTTTTGTTTGGATAAGAGGGCTTAGATGGTACTTAATATTTCCATCATTTCAATTAAATATTTGTACTGTGCAGTCTGTGCTACCATATTTTAGTTTGTGTTCTTAAATGTATAGCCGTTTGAAAGAAAGTAATGGGCAGGGGCACATCCCATACCACCCAACCCACAGGGGGATACCGCCCTGGGCTACACCACACCTGGATGGAAATGATTGAATGCTATGACAATTGCCCACTTCCCCAGCCCACTCCTGCAATATAAATTGTGGTGTAACAGCGTTGATGACTGACAAACTCTCTGCAAATGCTATTCCCAGACATTCCCTCAATATTTCCAATTTCAAGAACCGTCTTACCTTAATATCTTCACAGTTTAAAAATTGTCTGTCAGCTTGACATCACAGCTTTGATGACACACTGAAAATTTAGAGGATTTCTTTTTGACAAACGGTCTGCCCATTGGAAAGTGCCTTAATTTAAAACCATGTGTTAGTTATTTCTACACACATTTCTAATTTTCAAGCATTTATCCTTATGAGAAATCATGCAACCTATCTTTACCTGAATAATTTCTCCATCAATTTTAATAAAAACAAAATCTATGTTATTTTAAAATCACCAGAGGTTAAAATCTATTCTCTAGATGGATTCAAAGTACCCAGGCATTATAAGGAATTCTCACTCTTCATGAAAAATAATTTTACTTCTGTCTTTGATTTTAATCCACCAACATTATTCTAACTCCCTTTCTAGGCCCAGAGAGAAAAGGCATACCTCTTGTTTGCCTTCCAAGCTCATCATCCTGCACCAAAATTTAAATTTGTTTTTTGCCGCACCAAGAGCGCGAGAGAGAAGAGAAAAACAACCGGGGAAAAAAATACAAAATATTCTCTTCTTCTAGTACGTGGGTCACGTATAAACGAGAGTCATTCATCATCGGCTACATGCTACTGCCATCAAATAAATGTTAACTTTACAATTCCCTCAGATGCTCGAAAAGCTAAGCTAATCAATTTTGCCAAAATGAAAAATCTGTCGAATAGATCGTTGACCCTGCGTTATCGTTATGAATCACGCTGCCCCTGGGAGACTCGACTGCTCAGTACTACCTTGTATCGGTAAAAACATCGGCTATCTCTCTCTCGCACGCCTCGGGTGAGACCAGAGCTACTGCCAGCCAACGTTTATGCACATCTCATTAGCACATTAAATTACCCGTCCGATCAGAAACCAGCTAACAAATAGATTTTTTTTATTATCTAGAATGGGTATCTATTTCTCACTTGTTGGGTCATGAAAATAGATAGTCTAATTTTTGCAGTAGCCTTTTTTTTATTTACTTTTTATTTTTTTATATAAGCAACGTTGAAAACTAGATTTAAAGTTTTGTTTAGACCAGCAGAAAAGACAAGGATACTTAATTAGCAATTTTTTTCTTTGACTTAAATTTCCTTGGGTTAGCAAAGTTAATTAATAACGTCTCGATGGATTTGATTTATTTCCA
>KN897779.1:6574-28522 GCA_000934455.1 Apostichopus parvimensis | reverse complement strand
TGCATGTTACCTCTAGTCAGAGGGCCATATGGAAAGCTTTGCATACTAACTGTAGTCAAAGAGCTACATGGAAGCTTTGCATGTTACCTCTAGTCGGAGGGCCATATGGAAAGCTTTGCATACTAACTGAAGTCAAAGAGCTACATGGAAGCTTTGCATGTTACCTCTAGTCAGAGGGCCATATGGAAAGCTTTGCATACTAACTGTAGTCATAGAGCTACTAGGAAGCTTTGCATGTTACCTCTAGTCGGAGGGCATTATGGAAAGCTTTGCATACTAACTGTAGTCAGAGAGCTACATGGAAGCTTTGCATGTTTCCTCTGGTCAGAGGGCTATATGGAAAGCTTTGCATGTTACCTCTACCAAGATAGCAACTTAGTGAATACATGCCATAGCAACATGAATCATTTTATGGCTGGAAATGTTTTCCACAGAAATCATTGTAGTGGACTGACTAAACGCATCGGCCAGCTAGCTAGGGAAATTATATTAGTCGATGCAATATCATCAGTATTCAGACTACAGGGAGCGTTCAATTTAGTACTCGTCCAAACACATGTTCTTCTCTCATTCACCACAGATGGTCAGTGAGGAACATTCTGTAACCTGACAGTGTTGATTAGAAAGCTAAAGTCTATATTGTAAAAGCAGTAATGGCTACTGTTGGTGTGTTGTCATCAGTATTGTATAGAGACATACTTGGGTTTTGTGTTAAAAGCTTTAGAAATGTTGAGCAAGTAGTGAGGTGGATCCATCTCAGTCGCTTTCTCTCTTTGTCAAAAGAGGCAACAGCGAATATATTGTATGGTTATCGAGATAATAGATGTCAAACCTATCCCCTGTATTGATGTCTTTATCAAGTTTGTTTTTATGTTATTTTGGTTTAGAACTTATAATTATTGTCGTATATCGTAAGCTTTTTTTTCTCCTTTTTTTTTCCACTTTTTTTTTTTTTTCATATCTTAGTTATTGTGACAAGTAAGTATATATTAATAAACCTGTTAATCAGTGTATCAATAAGACACGGAGTAGGGAGAAAGTGGTTCGTGATGTGACCATTGGCCGTCAGCTGTATGGAGGTAGCTAACTATAAATACTAGTAGTAAAGTATTGTCATCAGTGATTAACAAACAATGTATCTCTTTTACAATTAAATTTCATTTGGAGCACATTGTAATTGGCTATCTATTACACTAGAATGTCTTTGTGTCCACATTTCTTCTTCTTCCTTTTTTTTTATTCTTATTTTTTTTTAAGTTTGTGTTTTCACCTTCACCCATCTACAAATTGGTTCTATTTATTCGTCGACGTTAAGAAGTTTAGATGGTAAAGAATAGTCATTTTGAGACCACGTTAGCAGCAGAGTAGTTGTGTTTCTGTCAGGTTGCATGGTACTCAATGGTAAAAATGTGATGCAGTTACGCCGCCTTTCAAGGACTTTCCACTCAAATCGATCCATATTTGCTTATTTTGATTGAGAAGATGTGCGCAATTTGAGCAGCAAGCAGAAATTTTGAACAGTTTTGACGGAAATATATCATTTAACATGCCGTGCCATATGAAGGTGCTCAGCATTTTAAGCAGAAACCTTTTCAGAGTACCATGTTAACTTTCACTGCGACAATGTCCCAGTAGGTGTTTTATGTCCAGACAGAATTTGAGAAACTTGTATCGAATGAAGAATAGTTGGTATTCCTTGTCTGTCTCTAAAACTTATCTTGCATTTCACAAAATATTACAATTTATGAACCCAGAAGTATGCAAGTATGTATGACCAACTTGTAGTTGTTCATACGTCTTTGGAGACTGATATCGAGACAGCATGTGTCTTGTTTGCAGTTTCGTAAGAGCAAGGTTGATACCTTTTCAAAATTGCGCGCTTTTGTAATAACTGTTTGTGTCTGATGAAACATCCTCAAACATAACCGTTAAGTAACTGTAGCACCGGATTTTAATATATTCTGTTTAAAGAACTGTAATAGAGACTTCAACGATTCACAATAAAATTACGTGTTTATCTCTGGCTGATGAAAATGGAATTAAATGTAAAAAGGTTTCCATTTAAATTTTACCAAAGTCTGATGGTAATGAGGTTTGATAAATTATTCTTCTTGATGTCTACTGCTGTTGATGATGATGACAAAGACGACGATGATGATAATCTTAAGTAATTGATGATGAATATTTGTATTTAGAACCAGGTAAGAATTAATTCTGTACTGCATCAGTGACAGAAAAGACAGCTTGAGAGAGAGAGAGAGTGTGTGTGTGTTTGTTAAAAAAAAAAGTTGTAAATTGTTTGATTAAAACTTAGGAAATTTTCTTTGTAAAGATTGAATCCAAATTGTTGTACAGGTGATAATGATGACAATGATAAAGAGTAATTTCCATGCAATGGTTGTGTACCTATGAAAGTGTAAATAATGTCACAAAAAAAAAAGGAGGGGGGTGGGAAAGTATGAATGGAGCACTACAAATACTTTTTGAAGTGTCCTTTGTTTCCCTTCTTGTCTGTGTTTTCTCTTTGATTTGAAAGTCATTGGCGCCTATTAGCATGCACCCTTGTTTTTTTGTAACTAAGTCACTTGATATAAATATATGATATAAATATATATAAACATTTTTTCATCGGTTTTTGGGCAATGTTAGTTTACACAGATTGAATGTGTCCAATGAACTCTGTACTAATTTGCATATGACATCTTTAAAATATACATGCCTATAAGTAATCAATTAACACTTTAATGCAAAAGTAGATGCACATTTTTCATTGTAACATTTGGAAATTTACCCTAAGTTAAGCAACTGGTTCAGTTTAAAGTCTTCAGAACAACTTAAAACTTAAACCATTTTGGTATAAATCAGTGAAATTATGCATAACCCCTCAGACTATGGTTACAGTGGGAAATGATTTTCCATTGGGTTAGTTGTCACTACATTCATGTTCACATAGGTTTAAATTGTTTTGTATAATGCAACTAATGCTTAGTACATGCACATCAAAACCAAGACCCATCTGCAGGTGAATTTGTTTCTGATTAAAGAGGGCAGGGAGATGGGTGAAAGGGGCAGGGAGATGGGCGAGAGGGGGCAGAAATGTGAGCCTTTACCCATTATCAACAATGGCCAGCATTTTAGTTTTGGGGGTAGGCCGTTAAATTGATGAGGTAAAAATTTCTTCAACTGGTGATGTTTTTAAATCAATATGTGTGGTATCGTGCAGTGTAGTTTTTGTGACTACTAAGAGATTTTGGCGCATTAGGAGCGTAAGGTTTAGTATCATATTGAATGTTTAGTAGTGAAGATATACTTGTGGCTTCTTGATTGACAAAAAAATTAAAAATTAACAGCTAACCTCTGGTTCAAAGAAGATGCTCTTACCAGGGCATTTTAGTGGGAAGGAAGACAATTGTAGCAACAAAATAAGGGAACAAGGAGTGTAAAGTACTGTTGTTATCCATGTTGATTAATTGCAGGAAAATAATATATATTACATCTTGGACCATTGAAAGTAGAGCCTGTATGGTTTGTTAAAAGCAAAACTTTACTGTGGCTTGCATTGTGAGATTTTAAATCACTCTTTAGTTGTAACTTACCACCAGGCTGTTATTTCCTTGTGTTTTAATATTCTACAGACCAATTAATGAATTAAGTTAACACTTTATCAGTCTTCTTGGATAATCTCAATCATTATAAAATATCTGTAGGTGTGAGACTCTGGTTTGTCTCTTGGCAGTGAGCACTTTGAATGTACCATACTGCACATAGAGTGTGTGTGGTTTGTTGCAATACTCTTTCCTATCCTACCTTTTATCTGTGTTTTTAAACTCAGTACAGAGATGCCTGTAATGGTTTGGTCTGTTGATCCTGCTTGTCTACTAAGCTAAGCCGGTTAAGAAAGAAGTCCGAATGAGCTGAAAATGTTTCTGTGTAGTTACGGACAGCAGACAAGCTCAGAGTAAAAGTTTTGTATCATTAGGAAGAAAGCTTATACAAAATCTTCACAATGTTTAAAGTTGATTAAAGATGATTAAAAAATAATTCTGTGGGGTTGGAGGATATTTTTTGCAATCAGGTAAAATATGGTTTTGATTGCAACATGAATACATGAATAAACACATACATGACTTAAGAAACAAGTAGATAATAACACCAGTAATGTTCCAGCTACTAGAATTAACATTCTTTTTCTTCTGTAAGCTAAATCATAAGGTAGATGTTCTTAGTATCCTGCTAAGTGGTATCTGGCCAAATGTGTATTTTGTTTAAGTGAGAGCCATGTGTTTTCCTTTTTTTTTGTGTGATTAAAATTAGTTTATAATTAATCTACATCATTTAAGGGAAATATATGTGTGCCTAGCCTAAATCCTTTTCTTTGCTTTAACATTACCTGACACTTATTAACATGTGCAAACTAACTGTATTCAGATAGTTAATTATGCTTTCTTCAGTTTCTTTACTTCCCATGATTGGTATGATAAAAAAAAAATCAAATTGAACAAGATGGTGTCATGTGGACATTATTTTAGTATTCTGTGTGGAATGTCCTTGTGTATTTAGAAGGTACAACATGAAGGATTGAATATATAAGTGGTTACCACAATCTTTGACTTTTGTCCATCATTTGTTTATGTTTTCATTGAGTACTGTCGACAGTTGTTGAAATAATAAAGTTAATTTTCTGTCCTCATTATAAAATTCCCAACTCCCTTTTATATTAAAATCACAACAAAAAGTTTTATGAAGCAGCAAATAATATTCCAGAGCTGATTTGCTTTGCAATATTTTGAACTTCAGTTTTTAATATTAGTCCCCCAGGCTCATCAGACATTGGTTGACTGATAAAATCAGTTTCTGCAAAATGATTGCCATCCATTTTAAGAGGAGTTGAGGGATACCCAGGTCTCTGATTTGTCTACTTAACTCTGAACAATCATATTTCAGTGGTTAAAAATGTCAAAAGGTGAATAACTTCAATACAGGCTAAAATGCATATCACAGAGATGCTTACAAGGGTGCAATTGCCTGCAGGTATTAGTTTTGATGTGTGATATGTTCATTTATGTTTGACCAACTTTTGCAGCTTTCTAGTTTTGAGATATCTTCATTGGTACTGCAGATATTCAGACCTCTCCCAAGCTGATTTGATGTCTTTTTTCACTTCAATAGTCTGATTGGTAATGTATTGGAATTTGGTGACAGTGGGTCTTCTATCTTTTATTTTCCATATCTCATTAAAAACAAATTAGATCATGGAAAACATATATATTCTTACATGTTAGTATCATGCATCTGATACAAAATTCATTCGATATGATGTGTGCAGAGCGGAACCTGTTTTAGGACTACATGATATAGACCCACATAAATGTGCAAACGCTTCCCCAGTTCATATGGAGTTTAAAATTCCATTTTTATGCGTGATTCTCCGATCTAACCCTTCCTTACATAATCTGACAACCGTGTTGTATCCTTTACCGCGTCCTTGATTCCATAGTGACGGTACGGGTCCTGTACAAGGGAAATCTCCTTCACCTGCTCAGTGACATGATACAAACAGCTCGGGTGGAACTTCTACGTGCGTGTATCGTTACTATACACAGAAAATTTGAAGTGCGATCATAACACACACACATCAAAATGTCGGGGGAATTTCAAGTGATAACTCAAGACTATGTTAATGTTTTCATAACAAGCACCCTTACATCATTCGAGGCAGAGAAGCGCTTTGCCAAAGATGTCGCAATTGGAACACTTAAGGTAATTTTAATTAGTGTCTAGGGACTAAAAATTAGTTATATGACAGCCAAGGTAAAACACTAACTCGCTTGTTAGGCTACGGTAGGCCTAGTATTGTAGGTCGCGGCCTAAGCAGAATCACATTGGCAATGTCTTATGAGAGCCACCCATCATATACTAGCTGGTGCTAACAGAACTATGTAGTGTACTTTTGACATACTAAAATCGAATAAACCTATAGCCTATAATAGGCCTATACTAGCAGTCGCAATTCCACAGTATGGCCTTTCTATCAAGAAGCAATACTTAAAGGGAGTGAAGACTCGCGCAAAAAGAAACGTCTAATGCCGGTAATCTGACCTAGTTTCGAATGATGTGTAACAGAAGTGTTAGACACCACCATCGATCCCAGAAAATACACACACACAGCTTGCTACCATCGGTAATTAGACACTAGTGTACATACAGCTGCGGTCAATACCCACAGCACAGTGTACAAACAATACAGCGATGGACATCTCAGGACCAGCTAAAGATAACAAAGTATCACGTTTCATTACTGTAAGTGTCTGCATTTTGTAGCAACACGAACAAAACGTCACTTGCAAGCAATCGAAAGTTAACTTTTTCAGATGGCCGCACGCAGTTTGGGGCGAGTCTTCAATGCATGCCTTTAACATTAGGCTAGGCCTACACTACGTAGCAAGTAGCAGGATAGCTGTCTATTCTCCCATCAGCCAGTGGAATAAGAGAAATTTATTGTGTTATTTAACCTGCAGCCAGACAAATATGGTGTAATGCCTGAACTATTGTCGGGTTGCTGAGCAAATAAAAAGGTAACATGTTATTCACATTCGGCAGTTGGAAAAATCATGTGTACCTCCCATGTTTTTGTCCGGCTGTCAGGCAAATAATGTGACTTGTTTCCTTATTCCGACTGGACAAAGATGGAATCACATGTTGAAAGACCCATATTCAGTAGCAAGCTAAATTCAAGCAGTACAGATGGAATCATTAACTGGTTGTGAAAGAGCTAGTTGAGAGACAATGGCACCTTCAATTACAAGAGCTGATTCTTATCACCGTAATGAAATGAATTGTTGAATATTTGATCTTACATTCTCCCACAAGATATCAAGTGTTGTGTTGGAGAGAACATTGTAAGTTCATTGACTCTACCCTTTATTCACACTATGGTTTCCAGATATGTAATGTGAATTACAATCGCCATGGACCCAAAGCTGCTGGCTGGTGGCCAAACGTCTAAAACAAGACACAAAATATTCAATGTCACATGTGAACCAAGAAACTGTCACTATTTCTTGTGATTGAAATGATATATGGAACTTCAAATTCAAACATTAGTAGGCCTTAGAATCAATATTTGACAAAATGACTGAAAATAGTTGATGTAGAGTAATTCAGTGACCATAATGTAGACAATAACAGGTCTTTTTTATAGCAGTCAGAATATCGTGATCTAGTGCGGTCATTTTTTGTGTATGCACTTTTGGCCAATTGCACTGGCTACACAATTAGAAAAATTACACACACCTCTGGGATTTCATTGTCAAAATTCAATTTCAATTTCAGGTAAGGAAGTACTACTATGACTAGGCAAATACCTAAGTTGATATTTTTGGGTAATTTTAAGTCTCAAGACTAAATATTTCAAACCAAATGTGTCGATTAACAATAATTGTTTGCGTTGTTCTGCCCCTATCAACTTAGTGCTACCTTTCTTCTGATATTCGATCTTAATCATTCTTTTTGTAGCATCGAGATAACAACGTTCAGAGGAAAATAAAATACTATGTTGGATTTCTGGCCAACCACAGGAATAACTCCAATTGGCATAGATCATCAGCAATTTCTTTTTGGCTATAACTATCCAGCTACTGTAGGCTACTTCCTGATAGCATTTCAGTCAAAGTGTCAGTGTTAGACTTATTGGATGCAAACGTTCAATAGAGCTCTGCTAATTGACAACCATTTTGCCTATAAAAAGAATTCACAAACTTTTAATGTGATATATATTTACCAAAACACGCCATCTTACAATCAAATGCAATGTACACTTCAAATTCAGTCTCTGATGATCAATTTCATCAGGAAAAAAAAAAAGAAAAAAAAGAAAGATATATATATTAATAGCCTGAGGTATAAGTGAAGCATTCTGCAAGATTTGGATGCCATTCACAGCACTGACTTGGTCAGACATTTGATGTTTAGTCCTTATTTCTTACTAATGGCAGGACACACAGTAAGAGAGATAACAAAGTACGTTGGTTTTTCAGCCAATGATATTTTCGATTGGCATTGAGCCTTCATTTACTTCCTTTTTGTTTCACGTTTTACAATAGTACGTAAGTGGAAAAAAGCATTTCTTGCCCATAATAAATGCTCATCTTTTCTTTTCATTTTTTTGCCTTCTTACAGACAAAGCTTGAGCTTATATCAGGATCAAATGCCTCAAGTATGAAACTACAGCTGATGGACAAAAAAGGACAGCTTGTGGGAGCTCTGGACAACGATGAAGCACTTCTAGGCTCTTACCCAGTGGACGATGGAATGAAAATCCATGTAAGTCACGGTGCATGATCCATAGAAATCATGTTGAGGAAGTTATACTACAATGCAATATATTACAATACAAATAATACAATTATACTACACGATGATTCAAAGCATAATATTAGTTGGTCATCACAAGGTTGCCCACCCAATTTACTTGTTATGCATTGTAAGGTAGTAGTGTCAAGAAAGTAAACCCTATCTCAATCATTGGTGTTACATGTGTTCCAAAATTGGTCAGGTGTCATGTGACAAGTGTGAGCAATCTCCTGGGTATTTCAAGCCTTGAACTAATGTACATTGAAAAAGTATCCTATTTCTGAAAAGTTGTATCAGATCCTGAATTTCGCAAAAACAATGCAGATGATGACTAAACACAAAATTCATGTTTACAGGTTATTGACAACAGTGAAAAGACCAAAGGGGAGTTTGAAGATGTCTCTCAAGTTGAGAAGTACGAAATACCTGATGAAGAATATGCAAAGAGATCAGGTGAGTTTTGATATCAGCATGTTTTTGCTGGGCATTTTACAAGCATATTATACCTGTGGTCAGTGGATACACTAATAGAGTATGATGAAATGTTGGTTGTCTGTCCTATACTTTGCTCCTAAAATATTCCACATTTGCATTGCAATTCTGTTTGGTCATAGATTCTGTGAGAGCTTTTAAATTGAAACACAAGATGGGTCAGTTTAAGGAAGTCGATCCTGAAGAGAAAGCGAGAAAGGAAGCAGAACAGAAGGCAGCTCTGGAAATGGAAGAGAACTTGATCGCTAAGATGGCAGTTGGAAGCAGATGTGAAGTTAATGTTCCAAATAATCCTCCAGTCAAGAGAGGGACAGTCATGTATCTAGGTAAGTAGTCATAGTTGTACAGGGTTACCAGGGTCATGGAAAACCTGTAAATGTCATGGAGTTTGAAGAAAAAAAATTCTAGGCCTGGAAAAGTCAAGTGAGAGCCCAAAAATGAAAATCTTGCCAGAGCCAAGAAAAATGGAATGCTTTTCTTATTTCTTTTGTATCTGAATCTGTTTTTCCTTCTGAGACATATGCCGAATCTCTTGTTGTATGAAAAAAGGCTGTTAAATTTCTCTAATTTTGCCTTGGAAAAGTCATGGAATTTTACTTTTCATGAAAGGGTAGGAGCCCTGGTTGTAGGCTGAGACAGCCAGGGGGGGGGGGGGCGATTGCCATCATATTGTGAGTAATATTCAACAGGATTTAGATAAATTTGCAGAATATTGGCAATTAAATGCAAAATGCTTTAATACTAATTGACAAAAACAGGAAGCATTGTAAGGGGATTAATAACTTAGAGATGGGATTTAGAGAAAAGGATTGACACTTAGTATTAAAATTCCAAGATTTATTTGTCCGGTGGTAGTTGAGACTAATATATGGTTGAATTGTTTTCTTTACTTGTTTAGTGTGCAGCTTGTATTATATGTTGAAATGAAGTGGGTAACTACTAACTAGTTCAATTATGTGCGAGTGATTTTTTCAACATGAAAGCCTCCATGATGGTTATATGATAACTTTAATTAGTTAATGCGGAGGGAAAAGGTGGATCTAAGTTTTATTAGCAAGGCTTGACATTATTCCATTGTCTTCAAGGTAATCATTTTCAGGTACCTCTGTATCTTTGTAACCCTACAACCTATTCTAGCTCCCCTTCCCTACCTCACCAGGCTCACCCCTTCCCTTTCTTTTTGCACAAGCTCTTCTATACATGGAACTCTATCCAAGGTATGAAATTAGACACCAACCATCAAATATTCTTCAAAAATGTATTTCATTTGTCCTCTAAACTTAGTTTCTAATTGGTTGACTTTCATTTCCATAGGAAAGACAGACTTTAAACCGGGATATTGGGTCGGTGTGCAATATGATGAACCATTGGGAAAGAACAATGGAAGGTAAGATTAATCATATGCAGATAACAATCCCATATGATACTTAATATATCTATCAACTAAGAGTGGGATAGCTCGGTTAGTAAATCACAGGACTTGTAATCCTGAGCATAGGCGTACGAGGCGGGGGGGCAGGGGGGCAGACTGCCCCCCCCAAATTTCCAGAGGACAAGAAATTCGGGCAAATGTCCTGAAAAATTCGGGCAGCCTAAGAGGAGAAAAAAATATATATATTAATATGCAGTAGCTTGCCCAAATCTTTTTTTAAATTTTTGTAGAACAATTCCGTGGAGAGCGTTTTGTGTTATGTGTTTTGTGACATTAATATTAATATAGGCCTAATGACTTTTTTATTTAGCATCATGATGCCCGAATATTTCCGTGTATTCGGGCAGCCTAAGAGGAGAAAAAATGTATATGCAGAAGCTTGCCCGAATCTTTTTTCCAATTTTTGCCCGACAATTCCGTGGAGAGCGTTTTGTGTTATGTGTTTTGTGACATTAATATTAATATAGGCCTAATGACTTTTTTATTTAGCATCATGATGCCCGAATATTTCCGTGTATTCGGGCTGCCTAAGCGGAGATTAAATATATATATTAGTATGCACTAGCTTGCCCGAATCTTTTTTCCAATTTTTGCCAAATTAAAGCCTAGAAGTACAGGTTTATTATATTCTTTGTTATTTTTATACTTTTTTGTGAGACAAATTGCAGTCTCACCCGACACAGCGACATTATCCAGCCTACGTGTTGTTGAACAATGTATGTTTTTCTGGAGGTAGCTGAGTACTGTGTTAAAATAATAAATACGGTAAAAAATATACTGTCCTATTTTTCCCCTTTAAAGTGATTTTACCATTTTTTCTTCTTCTAGTATACCAAACTTTTGGGGAAGTGTAAATTTCTAAACGTGATTATAAAATAAAGAATGTATAGATGCAACTTGCAAGGCCTCAGAAGTGCCATTTCCGGCAATCTGAGAGGCATTTATTGCCAAAAAAATTTTTTGTACGCTACGCGCCAACCGATGGTGGCGCTCCGCTTAGATAGTGTCACGGCAACTTTCGGGCACCAAAGCTTCTGCCCCCCCAAACTGAAATGGTCCCGTACGCCTATGATCCTGAGCTTGCTGGTTCAGATCCCATTCTTGCCAATAATATATTTGCTCTTTTCAAATTTGTTTATAATTCCCTGGTGAGTTTCCTCTTGTTGAATAATTTGTTTATTTATGTTATTTTAGTGCTTTTGTCAACTCTTATCAATAATTCTCTTTCATTAAGTGGGGGATGAATCTTTGTAAAAGTGTATTTGTGTGTATTAGAAAAGTATTAGTCTTGGCTTTGTGTAATTATGAATAAGTATTATTTCTGTCACACTTGTGGTACAGCAACAATCCCGGTTTCCTTCCTAAATTTCAATGAAGTCCAAATTTGGTGTCACGCTGTGTGACTTATGCACTATCACACCATTAATTAGAACAAGTTTTAATATTCATATCTTGATTTATGCATCTCCTGTAGACCCTCCTCATGGGCAGTCTCTCATCTAACTCTTCTTCATTTCACTTCATTTTCCAGTGTCAAAGGGAAGAGGTATTTTACCTGCCAGGAAAAGTATGGGGGCTTTGTCAAACCTCAGAATGTTACCATTGGGGACTTTCCTGTACAACTGGATGAAGATATGGATGAAATGTGAAGTCCACGGTTAACTTGCAGAAGCCACGGGAGGATAAATCGTTGTTGAAGATTCTTGGGATCGTTGGCTTGAGGATCACCTTGACATACAACTGTTCAGTCAGGTCACCAATATTTCTTATAAAGTTAATTCCAAGTTTGCTGTAGTTTTGTGAGGTAGTCACTTAAAGTTGATTCTGAGCAGGATGGTAGACAAGGATAAGGTTGTGAACAAGCTACTTATGTGATGTTCGTTAAAATAATTGGTGAATATTTCTGCCTGTGAGTTACAGCTTTTCTCAATTGTCTGAGGCTCAAGTCAAGAGTCTGCATGTTGATTCTTCAATTTTGTAAATGATTTTATGCATCATTGATTCTGAATGAGCCATTGTGAATGCTTAAAGCAGTCATTCATGCCACTGCTAGTGTAAATGATTTCAAGAATTGACTGTAATCCTGTGGTCATAATATACTACTGAGCAATCACATATTTTCTTTGAGGAATGCCAGATGTGTCTTAATGGACTATCATGTTGTGTTCACCAAAAAGAGTCGTGTACAAGCCATTGCATAAGTTATCAAATGTAATCGTTTTTAGAAAGCAGTGATTTTGAGACCACTAAGCGGTCACAAGTAGGAAAGTCACACGTCTGTTAAGCCCAGACTTCACATTGAGAGGTATTCAAAAGTAACTCATTTTGAGTGAGGAGAAAGGCGCAATAAAAGTCGCTTTTCATAAGAGCAGTTGATATGTGTAACCTGAGATTGATAGCGAATTCAATAAAGCTGTATCATTATGATATTTTGCTCTGTAAAACTAGAAATCTGTAGGCGGGGAATGGGGATGACAGCATCTTTCAAGTAACATGCTGCAATGGAATACTGTTTTGGACTATTTCATATCTACAAGATTTATGATGTGTCCCTCGCAAGATGAAACAAAATTGATTTCCATTGAACATGAAAGAACACTCTTGTATGAGCCAACTTTTCCCAACGTCGTTTGTTTCTGCTGAAGTAACTTTGAAAGGTATGTACCTAGAGTCCTAGACAAACATTGCTAATATTGTGATGACATCTTAGAACCTAACAAGAAGATATTCATGAAAATCTGAAAGAAGTTGGAAATTTTCAGAAATTGCAGTTTGTAACATTTAATGTTTCTACAAACTCATATAATCCTCAACCTTCCCTCATAACATCTGCATATCAGACTTTGCTAGTCTCGGCTTTATTCGACAGTAAATTAGGCTGAAGTAATAATTGCAATTGAACTATTATTGCATGGCCTGGATCTTAAGGAATGTATACAATACAAGGCTTGTATCATTTTAATTTTAAATGCAAACAGCTACTCTAAAATGCTTTTTCAGTGTAGAAAATTAATGGTGATGCATGTTAAACATAATAATGATAATAATATCATCATAGCTTGTATAAGGCAAGTATTGTCAGTAATATTTAATAATTTATTATTTTTATAATGTAATGGGCCTGAATCGTATTGCTCATCTGTGACTTTCTGTAGTATAATTTGCATTCCATCCTTGTGAGTAATTTGATGTTTTAATGTTTTTGCTATACTTATTCCTTTTACAATTTGCATGGTAATACATGAAGGAAAGAATGATGACCAAAAAATGTTAAATGATTCTTTTTTTTGTTTCATACTTAGAATCCCACACATTGCTTAACGTAGAATGTGATACAATAGTGGGCAAAAGTCTTCTAAACAGAAAGGAGGTAATCCTCCCGATAGCTAAAGTACAGGGGTGTCATCAAACCTTAATATACCACTGGACACTTTCGTATAGACACAACTCGAGGAATTTAACAACTGTATCTAATCATTACTCCACCCCTCCCTCCCCCCCCCCTTAATCCTCCCCTCCTTTTGTTAATTTGCACAGTTCTGCTTGCACCATGGAAAAAATTACCAAAAAAACGCTATGATACTTTCTGCCAAAGAGGACTAGCTTTTCCTGCTAGTTCTTGGGTAATTCCTACAGAAAACCATCCTGCACTTCAGATTTGAGCTTCTCATATTTGAAATTGGCCTCTCTCAATAATCGGTGCTTCCCAACCAGTTCCTTTTTGTAAGCTGTATAGGAATAAAACCAAAATATATCTAGTTCAATTATGGTGACGATATTCAATAAAGTCTATTCCTGCGAAGGATGATTATGCAAAAGGATTCAAGGAAGAATTATTTTTGGAACAAACGTGAAGCCTTCACGTGTCATTATTAATAGCAGCAATAGCAAAATACAGGAATTGATCTTGAATGACCTACAAAATATTTATTTCTGGTCCTTTGCCCACTTGTTAACACCCAAACTGGCACTCACTCCCAACCCCCTCTCCCCCCCCCCCCCTTACACCAAAGAAGACTATCAAAATCGTGGTAAATACCTTTGACAACATTTGCCAAGATTGGTAGTACTTCAGTCTTCACCTCGTTCCTGATGGCGAGAGGGGTTTCAGTTTTCTCCTGCCTCAGATGTTCCTGAACAACCCTTAGATGACCATGATACTGAGAGGAAGTTAGAAACAAGGCATGTAGGTGAGAGAACAGGCCTAGCGAGAGGGGGTCAGAAAGATTAAAGAATCCATGGGGCCGGGAAACTATCAAGGGGAACGGGAAAATGTATGGAGGGTGCAAAACGGGCTCAGTGATATAATTTCCCCCTGGGCCATTCCTGCCTCTAGGCAGCTCTCTGGGAGAAGCAAAGTCCAGGGTTAAGTATGTTTGACATACTTTTGATAATTTACCTTTTCAAAAGGATTTTGAGTGTCTTTCGTCTTGAGTTTCCATCTTTTTAGTCCTGTGATTGTCGTCACAGTCCTGGCAAGACCACCGAAATTAACTGAAAAGAAAAGGAATATTATGCTAGGGACTGCAAAGTATTGTAAATTAATGGCGAGGCTGTCAAGAGAGAATGGTCAAGGAACAGGGAAAGGGGGTGAGTAATGTGCCTTCTACTGGTTAACTAATATTCATCGATGAATAAAAAAAGTAAATAATGTGTCACTCATAGGTTTGTCTATTCGAAAGGAACCCTTCAGGCTTAATCCCAGTCTAGTCTGATAAACTTTACCATGATGACGAAGATGACACATCTTCCTCTAAACCTGCAATAACAACCTTACCTGCACTGATTGGTTTCTTTCTGGGTTCGGAGGCAGAAGAAATCTGTGAAAATTAAAGAGACAAGGTTCTGATTTCTGCTTAATGCTGAAAACGGCTCTCATTTCTATGCAACTAGATGGAACGTACTCTCGTGCTAGTATGTAAAGTTATTTACTTTAAAATGAGATGGAGATCACATTAAGACTGTGAATGTAGAGTAACGTTTGAGGTAGGAATCGTCAGTCTTGGAATTCCGACTTTTTAATATTGAGCAAAAACGGCACTATTAGTAGTGCTTTGGATATCCGACTCATACCAAAGTGAGGTTATGGGTCTGAATATCTTTCCTCCATTGACTAATATCCTCCGTAATCTTATAGATTAAGCAGATATTCCTCACAGTAAAAAAAGATTCATCAATACAACAGTACCGGATAATTACCTTTGTCTGGTTGCTGTCATCACCCCACCTGACCTTCTCTGCGAAAGAAAACAAGAGAATTTTTTATACGATCTACAGAGATTTAAAGTGGTTGTTTTCATAAATTTCTTCAATAAATGTAGAGTTGCTGACATGAAATTGTCCAAGATGATTATTTCTTTTACATTTCGTATTGCATAAAGGACGAAGTACTCACTCCTACTAGGCACTAATGCATACTTTGTAATTCAAGAATCGTCTGGAAATCACGGACCAGCAAAATAGGTCTAAGATTAAGCCTCCTGTCAATAAATCCTGCAATTAGAGTCTGTCACTTTGCATTCTCCTTTCATATTCATATTTGAAAAGCTGTTACTTACTCTTTTGCCTGTCGTCTGTACTTTCCTCCTCTCCAACCTTTTGCTGTTTCAGTCTCATCATAAGGGTCCTCAATGGACTCTTTCCAGCGATGTTAGATAATGTCTGATGCAGACTACATGCGTTATACATGGTGTGAATGTAAGGTAGCGTTACCATGGGAACAAGAAGACATGAAACTTTTAAATTCACTGTTGATCCCATCAATAAAACGTACAATTGAGTTTATTGTATAGTCACTATGTCCGGCCAGCTATTTGTTGCTTCATAAGAATATACTTTTCAGCTTCACCATTCTTTGAGGATACATGTGAGGATGTAGTCGCACACTTTCGGTACTTCTATACCTAGTCACATATACATCCAGGGGCGTCGTGTGAAAATAAATTTTTGGGGGGGCCCGTGAGCAGGTGATGACTATCTAAGCGGAGCGCCACCACGGGTTGGCGCGCAGCGTACAAGAAAATTTTTCGTCTGGCAGACCCCTCAGATTGCAGGAAACGGCACTTCCCGTGCTTTATGGCAGTAAGCAACACTCCTAAAATTGATCAAAATTTCCGGCAATTTTTTATTTTGGGAAATATTCTCGAAGGAAGTGATCGCCATTTATTCCTCAGTTTACCAATTCCTCGTCTCCCAGAAGCGCCCAAAATTTAAGAAATCGAAACATTTTTGTGTTGGCTGATCCATGATCGCCGCCCATGCCCGTGATAAGTGGTGACTGTGTAAAGAAAAAGCTATGCCGTTTGAAAACATGGGCAGAAAAAGCGAAAGTAGCGAAACCTAAGGTAAAACGTGCGATAACGAAGTGATTATTTTCCAGGTTAATTGTGACTGTGATTGAAATGATTATTATTATTCATTTTTTTCAAAACTACCTATCAGATCATGAGGAAAATTTATCCTGGTGGACCTTTTAGCGAACTGATTGCATTGCTTAAGAAGAAGTTCACATGGAGTCCCATAATCTCTGTTCACTACATTTATCTTAACTTTCCGGACTTTGTTACAGGCTTAGAAAACAATTAAAAAATTTGCCATTTTTTCATGACTTTGGCAAAGGTAACGGGTTGCACTTACTCTGGGACTACGTATATATAATATTGTTCAACGATGGCAGCGTTGATGGCACATTTGGTTCATTAGTTATCAACCAGTAATTATTTAACTGTTTCGATTGACTGAATACCAACAATTTACAACCATTGACCAAGCAGTCAACAGAAGCCCCATTTCTCGTAGGCCCTACAAGAAATTCAGTTGCTGACACTGTTCGAAAACACTCCTTTTTTTAAAATTATGACAAAATTTTATGACACCTTTGACAAAATTTGGGGGGCCCGTGCCCCCCCCCCCCCCGGGCCCCAATGGGCACGACGCCACTGTATACATCTAACATGCGGCATTTACCCACTTATACCCTTTATGGAAATAGCTATAAGAACATACATCCAAGCCCGCATTTATTTTATACACTCACCTACTCTCCGAATCAGTATGTGTAGAATGTTTAAGTATTGAGTGCAGGCTCTCGGTTTTAGCTTCAAGCAGTCCTGTAGAGGGAGTTATCTCGGTTATCTTCGTATTATCTGAGAGAGAGAATAGTTCCATTTCAATGTAGAAACTAAAGAACAATTCAAATGTAACTTTCCAGAGACCAAAATAGTTTGAATTTTTTTTATGACATGAATGTAATTCTTAAACAATTAAGATTATATATAAGGGTTCAGTCATATTTAAATTTAAACAAAACATACATTCATAGAATTCGCTCGTCGACAGCTAAGTTTTAAACTATATATCGTTCCCACAACTTCCCCATTGACTCCTTGTATAGTCCATTAATGTTATACCCCTTGCCTCTGCCGCCTCTGCGTTTCTTGGTTATCCTTATACAAAAGCATAAGTATAAAGTGATGGTTTCCTTTTCACCTTTTTATTATAAGTTTCTTACCTTGTTCCTTTTCTTTAATTGATTCATTACTGGCCGACTCACTCGGTATCCCAACTGTATCAGTTTCGGGTCCAATATCTTCGACATGTTGGCTGATGAACATTGATTCAATAATATAATTGTTAATTGAAACATCAGATCTAAATCAGTTCCATTTAGGCTTACTTTGAAAACGGTTACAAAAAATTGAATATAGAATGAACGATATATAAGTTTCATCATAGCATATTTCCATTCAGTCCAATTTATTTCATTTGCCATAGAAAAAGCAAAGGAAACTTGTACTATAGAAAAAGTGCAATGGCCCGTGTAATGGACTTTCCTTTCTTGGCGCCAGTCAAGAATCAATTTGAATTCTTTGTTTTAACAAAATGATTACCCAAGCGAATAAAATGATAACCTAATTTCCATTTCCATATAGGTTATCTCTCTTTATACGTGTAATGTTAAGGTTTGTCTCTCGAAATTTCGACCATAATTTCACAATTTTGACATGGATAGTCAAAATTTCGTCCATGTCCTATCTGGGCCACCGTATCATCTACTATCCAGTGAATATGCCTGCAGGCCCCGTGTTCTGCTATTGTGGTAAGATTTGTTTACCCTTCTGTGATGAACGCCTACCTGTTGCTCTCAGATGATGAGGCACTTTCTTCATCGCACGAAGCTCCGCTATCGTTGGCTGTTTCTTCACAACCATCATGATCTGATCCCGCAGTGTCGACTTGAAAAGCATTGATCGTCCTTTGGATATCACTACTGATCTCGTTTACGTTTCCTCTGTGGACTGCGCCGATCGCAATATCTTCTTCCACAGAGGAATTAGGTTTTTGAATACTTCTCTCACCAGAGGCGATGTTTTCATCCGTAGAGATTAGTTTGGTATTGCCTAATTCTGCGACGTTTTCGTTGAGATGATCGAACAGATTTAACGCTCCTTGACCTAGATCATCATTAGGCCTACTTCTGTCGTCTGCCACGATGGTTTCAACAGATTTCTCAAATACTGTTGTATTAACTGCCCCTGAATTTTCATTCATTTTCGCACAATACCACAGTCATACATTCCATCTGTTGTCGTATTCGTTGATCGATCATGCTCAGTGTTTTACACTCATACAGCTTACGCGGTTTTTTGCATAAAGCATTTCTTTATGCGTGGTGCAAAGAACGCGTTCACTGCCGTGCCGAGGCGCGATACACGCATGTCGTGTCCGTTGAGGTGGTTCTCTGCGCGCGCTTACTGTCGTGCGTACGACTTTCACGCCACAGCAAGCAATCTGGTGACGAAAGCGTCTGTCTACTATCGAAAGAACTATGTTAATAAAGAGTTTTCCAACATGCCGGTTGGTATTTGTTACCTGCGGTGGGCAAAATGACATTTCCTCCTAGCCTTTTTTCATACATCTCTAATTCTTCGTCATTGTTATGATAAACCGGTTCGATATTAAGCGTGATAAGCATGGCCGTTTGTAGCCTACTTGACTCCATATTCTTATCACGAGGCCTGACCCGGGACTCATATAATACTATACTTAGGCTATACTGTCATCTTTTGCGTGGATCGGAAAAACCGAATTTAAGAGAAATTTGGGGGATCTGTTGGCAATCATATATGTTCTGTCGAATGATGCATAAACACGTTTGTGGCGTTGACAAGGAATAATATAGGCCAGGTGCCATGTCCTAACTGTACGTGTTAAAATTCTAGTCACATGAATAAGGGGTTAATCAACGGTCTAGCGTGCGTTACTCACAGGATAATGCACGATCGGGGGATAATGCAAGCGATGTACGAGGGCGGAGCCCGAGTGCATCCAGCGATAGCATTAACACCCGGAGTGCATTAATCATGTGAGTAACGCACGCTAGACCGTTGATTAACCCCGTTCATTCATACACTACCATTTGTGTGGGAAAAAATCACAAAACAAAACATTTTTGGTTACATATAACCAAAGATTTATTAAAGTGATGCCCCGTAATTTTACCGTGCGTTACTCACAGGATTAACCACGGTCAGCTGACCTGAATGGACCAATAGGATTTAGGAATCTTTACTAAGTATGAATGAAATGTCAATGTACATCGCATTCTAGACTGGCCGGCTTTGCGAACTTTTCCCTTGACGACTAAGATCATGTGTAGTATCTGTTCCCTTTCGATGGGAATGGTGATACACACCCGACGATGATCACACAGTTTCGATGCAAGGGGGCTGGGCCCCTGGTTGAGAGCGGATCAGTCGTTCGGTAGTTTGGTTTCGTGCCCAGGTTCTTTCCTGCGTGACTTAGAAAGCATAGTGATTTGCGGCTAGGCTACCAATGAATTCCTAACATTAGTCTAAGAATCACACAATAGACATATACACTGGCCATTGATGATTAACCTGCACATCGCTTGAATTAGTTTCAATTCATTGCACATGGATCGAGAGTTAGTATAGCACGCATACATCGAAGTTTTTTGTCAGATTCCATTGGAAAACTGTTTATCGATCCTTTTTGTTGTTGGTTGTTCCGGTACCCGAATTGCGAGCACAGTGTAAAGACAGTCCGTATAGTTTGAAAAGCGTCAGTGACTTTCTGTTTCAAGTGACAGCAATAACTTATTCGTGAGATTTTGAAAAATTGGAAGGAGCGATGGGTTGGAAAGGTTGCCGACATGTAATTTACACAAGGCAACGTGATTTACAAGGACCTGATATTGTTTAGGTCTACTTCACTTTTATTTTTACAAAATTTCTTAATTTTCTTTACTCTGTACACGTTTTAACTATTTTATTAAGCATTATTAATGTATTTATGACTTCTTAAATTTTCATACATTTTATATTATTATATGTCTTATTAGAGGGCCTCGTGGGAGATTAGCTATTGTTAAACGAGCTACCCTCTTAAAATAAAGTTTAAATTAATATGGATGAAAGCCCGCATGCCCACTCTAAGACACCGTAAACATACGCCGTTATTATGTATGATTGGTATATTGATATGCATTATCGATATAAAATATCAATAAAAGTTTAGAGGTCAAAATGGTAAATAGTCTAATGCATGATTATTGTTTAGACTAGTACAAACCAGGTTTTTAAGTGTTAACGCCTTCTTCCCCGACTTTAAAAAATCCCCAGATAAGGTCGCACATGTCGTGAAGAGATCTTATACTTTTTGTTCAAAATTTTGTCTAATGTAATCTCACTCTGTCGTCCTCCAGCGGATTTATAATCTATATTTAGTTTCTATATGCTGCCCCTAAATTAAGACTCTAGTTGGGTCCTACGCCATTGAAATCTACGGAAGCATTGAAGGGTAAAACTACTTTAATTTGGGTCTCAAATTCACACTTTATAAACGTAAAATTCACACTTTACAAACCTTAAATTCACACTTTTAAAGTGTCAAATTCACATTTTATAATCGTTAAATTCACTCTTTATAATTCTTAAATTCACACTTTATAAATATAAATATAAGTGTAAATTTAATGATTAAAAAGTGTGAATTTGAGAATTATAAAGTGTGAATTTAAAGTTCATGAAGTGCAAATTAAACGTTTATGTCTATAAAGTGAGAATTAAAGCCTTTTATAATTTGTGAATTTAAGACAAAACTGAAAGTCGTCTGGCCTTTCAGTGCTTCCGTAGAAATCACAATTTCTCAGCTACACTCACCAGAAATTTCTGTGGACGCGTCATAAAAGTATTATTGGTCTACGGAAGCCAATGACATTTATTGTCGATATTCATCACAATAGGACGAAGTATCTGGAATATGCTATTCACTTCTTAACTGAAAGGCGTGTATAGGTTTCCGTATTGCTTGTGACGCCATGATAACGGATATACTACGTACGCGTATTACCGCAACGACTACACATGGTTTCTACCTGTTGCCTAAAAAGGCACTTTTAGTGTGTATTCAAACAGAATATGACAACCGACCGACGGGAATTGTCAGGGTCGGATCCAGGATTTGAAATAGGATTGGGGTCATGGAATCCGACTCACATGTAGGGGTAGCATCTACCTCCGTAAAAATGGAATGAGAATTGAAATGGTACATTCTGAGGCACATAGGCTTTGAAATTAGTTTGATAATTAGCTCTATATTATAGATTTATTATAGATTTATTATTGATTTATTATTGATCCGTGCCTGGA
>JXUT01145319.1:0-32078 GCA_000934455.1 Apostichopus parvimensis | reverse complement strand
GTGCTGTACGGACAAAGGAGTAGTAATTACTTGAAATACATCTTCAAAACAACACGACAATATATTTAAGATGTTTAGAAAGTGTATAATGTGTAGATTTTGCAATAATTTTATAAAATAGGACCAAAGACTTAACAACAAGACTTTCTTAAAGTATCATGTGTTATTACTTCAATAAAAGGGCATTTCAAGATTACTAAATAGAAAACAGTATGTTCTTTCCAAAAAGGGGCACGTCGCATGATATAAAAAGTGGCACTTTATGGTTTTATTACGAGCCTGCGGGTGGGTGGGTGGGCGGGGATGGGGGCGAAGACCTGTGGCAAGTTTTACTTTGTTGCGGAATTTAATGTGCATACCAAACGTAGATATGAAGAGCTTAGTGTGTGTTGTTTAAGGTAAAGAGCTAGTGCCATATTAAATTAAGAACTGAGAAAATTGAAAGTAACTTACCCCTCAAAAAACAAAAAAAAAACGGCTTAGAAGTCCCCCCGTGACAATTGTCCCATTGCCATTTTCTCAATGATTTTCCTTTTTGTTTTAAATGTCTCTGTCTTGACAAAGAGTTTGAGTTCGTTTGATAAGGCTTCGAAAATTATATATGTGACACAATTCCTAACCACCAAGCGTGTGCGGAGTAGATGGACTATGCTGTGTCGTCTTTACGTTTTACCCATCCTCATACTAACATCATACCACTTGTTACCGTCAAAACTGTCATAAGACACGCCTGTACTTCGCTACTCTCTGCTCTGCTCAGAGAGAGCGAGAGAGAGAGACGGAAGTGGGGGGGGGGTTGCTTCATTTTCATGCCGGCCGTAGTTTAACTGTCGACGCACATAATCGTTCTTGTTAATATAATGTAAATGTGTTAAATTTTGCTTAATGAATTTCACGATGAGAAAAGACTTTTTCTTTTCTTAAAACTATTGAGGAAACGCTAAAGAGTAAGATGATTTATTCATTTCATTATGTCCTAGGTACTATTCAATTCAATTTTTCGAGAAACAAGAAGTGTTTCCCTTTCACTGCAACAGACAATTAACAAAGTCGCAATGCAATATCGTCGTTTGAGCTTTTGGTGATAAAATTTAGGGCTTACACTTTACATAATTATATGTGTCGGATATATATATTTATAGTTCGACATTTGTGAAATACATCGAAATAAATATTTGTACTGTAACTTTAATCTACAGTTTTATGTACTGGAGTGACGGGGGTTCGAATCCAAAAATTGAGCGTGCTGGCATGGATGGAAATTTACGAAAAGTCATCATAGATAGGAGTAAGACGTACATTACCTGGCCAAATGGTATAGTTATCGACTACTATATTGATAGACTTTATTGGGTCGACGCTCACCATGATGTGCTGACTTCTTGTGACTTTGAAGGGGAGAATATCAACATTGTGATGATACACAGCTTAGATCTTCGACTTCCATTTGACGTCGTTGTGTTCCAAGATGAAGTTGTATGGACTGACTGGGTTAAACTTTCCTTACGAAGTGTCAATAAATTCACCGGCGAATACCAAGACGAATTTGAAAGATATCCAGGGTTACCAATCCCGATGGGTATTGCTGTCTGGCAGAATAGTACACAATCATTAGGTAAGTACAATTTCGAAAAATGCACATTTCATCGATACGGATTAATTATCGTGCTCAAGTTCCACATGGTTACTCTGTCGAACCCGAGAGCATCAAGTGGGATGGCTGGAATAACATTGCTGAAAACTGGAAACTCCTGTTTGGCGTATGCATGTCTCGAACTATAAATGGTCGACGCCTTTTCGTTTTCATGAAGGTCATTGATACACATGGTTGAAAGTATTTAAATGTAAGAGAATGGAAAAGTAGACTTACTTAAAGCTATTTTTTCATCTGAACTATAATTAAACGTACCGCCTTTCTTCTCCAGGACGAAACTATTGTGAAAACTCTGAATGGGATCCCATTGGTGTTGCTGCTCCAGGACGCACCTGTTCCTGTCTATGTCAGGAAGGTGACACATGCTTCATTTCCGAGCCAGGGGAAAACATTGACCCCGTATCGAAAGTTTTTTCCATGATAGAAATTACAATCAAACATATTTGGGAATATTTTCTTTTGGAATAAGTGCACCAACAATCATTTTATTTTACAGTGACCAAAAACAGCAAAAACATGCACAGGATATTATTAGCCAACTTCTTGATCAATAATAAATAACTAACAATAACATTGGATATATTTGGAATTTAACACACTATTCACTGACTGCAGAGAAACGTACTGCAGTGATAAATTGAAGAAAAAAAGCCAACCTCGAAATACGATTCTTTTCCATTTGCATTGTACACTATACTGAAATATGTCAAATAGTAAACCAAAAGTTATTTTCAATGTGCCTATGGCCTTTGATTTGTATCCATACTTCTCTATAAAGTATAAGGTACACACAATATACTATAATTATCAATATCAGTTACATTGACAATCAATTCTAACAACATCACGTTTACACTGTGTATACAGTCTGTAAAATTTGGATATAAAAGGACTGTCTGTCTTTTTGCTTTTGTGTTATTTTTTTTGTACCATTGTTACCATTGCACAAAATATGCACTTAAGTATAATCTCAATTTACTGATCAAATTCAACTATTTCATATCAAGATCAAAAAGAATATACTGGATGTTTAGCACTGAGTAATTATTATTAAAATATGTATTCCTGTCTGTTCAGCATTGCATACTTTTGGTCTTTCTCGTAAGTGGAAAGACACTAATTCAAATAAAAGAAGGTCTCCACAAACAATATTTCAGTATTTGTCGCAATCTTTGCTGTGTCGATAATTCCTGACCTATATTCGTCCTTGATTATAATTAGGAAATGATCCTACCAAGAGCATAAAGAGTGGAATATACGATCTCGCAAAAACGTAAGAAGATAGTAGGGAAATTGGATAGGATGAGGAGAAAAGGGCAGGATTGTGTCTCCCCAAAAACTATTTGAAAGCCGCGTTTATTATATTGTTGTCTCCTTGAAAGAGTGTCACTGAGTCCCATTGTATCTAGGGACATTGCAAACTTATAATTTTATCCCAGCATTAGGTTCTCCGATTTTTATAAAGTCACTACTGCGGTTCAGCAGTTAAGGAGCTTTGACAAATTCTCAACAAATCTATTCTCTTTGTCCATTGTGTTTGTGGGAGAGGGACGTTTAATCTTGTATCTTTAGTATCTGCAATGGGATCCAAGATGTAGGGGTTTAGCTTGTATTAGAAAAGTAGTGAAACTTGATTCCAGTAAACATTGAGCAAATTCAGGTCAGTTGCATTTCACCTTTGGCTGCCTATTTAACAATCTGCACAACTTTGAATATTGCCAAGTTCAAATTTGTATAGCCTATTTCTCTACTACCGTTGTCATGATTTCTGTATACATGATTTTAATTCCCGCCATATATCAACACCATCAAGCATATTATAAATTTGGATGTAAACAGTTGTAAATTCGAACGGATTACAGTGGTCTATACAATGAATTCCTGCATGTCCGGACTAATCCTTTGTTCTACTTCATTATATAGGATAACCACTGCTTTCTTCGTAACAGATTGATTGATACACCCAACCTACTTTACAAGCGACTTTTGACATAAACTGCTGACATTTACTGAAATATTGGCGTCTGTCAACTTTTCACCTGTAAAAATTGTAATCAAATACTTTGCATCAATAACTTTAATTAATTTTACAACCAAAGCATTGAGCACTGTCTTACCTATTCCACCTTAGAAAACTGGCGATGTGTCCTATACATTATGTAATGCCGGTCGCTTCCAAGACGTCTCTCTCACCAGTAGCTAACCTTTCGTCTGTTTTACATGAAGCACAGACAAAGACTGTGGATTTATAGGTCCTGAAGATTTTATAAGGTGCAATTCTCAAGCTGACTTTCAAAGTGATTTATCAACAAATTTAATGCAATCAATGTACAGAATCAATGACGAACTGAGTAATAGAAACAGACAAGTACACTGAATGTTAGCTGAGTGTATGTTTTCAGACTTGGCCAAACGTAATTAGTTCAGTCCAGTAATTGGCGCAACTTGGAAATATGAACGCATTGCGTCGATAATGCAAAACGAACACACTTCGTCAATAAAGCAATCTAATATATATAACTTTGAATACAATCCCTCAGACTACTTTATTAAAATGAATCCTGTACTAAAGCGAACGAATTTTCCCCAAATAATCAGACTTGTAGTCAGTCAGTCAGTAAATTCATCACAGTGGTAAAATCATGCCATCGTTCCTTTATTTAACTTGTAAAATTATATTTGATATAATAAAGTAATGTTAAAAAAATGGACCCCACGTAGAACCTTACGCCGAAAGACCTAGTGCTTAATTATTACTCCTAAACCAAATAAACTCTACGATAGTCACGTCAAATTCAAATACGTTCATAAATGATTTACGTGCAATTGCATTTTCAAAGGACTTACAGAAATTACGCTGACGTTGACTTTATGGCAGACACTAATTGGAGACCCTCAGCCATGCGTTCTTTTCGCTTCTTGAATTCAGTCTACACGTGTTGGCTCTTACGTATACAAACATTGAAAGTAACGGAATTGGTTATGTTGTAAGACAAAGAACTTGAAATGTTCTCCCTGCTGCATCACGCGAGCATTACATGATAGAAAAACAAGTTCCTGTGATTGGCCATTTAACTTGCACAGCGACACTACTATTAGGAAAGCTATATTTGGACGTCCGCCGTATCTGAGCGATTATACAAAACATGTATACATACGCCTGAGTTGCTTGCAAGAAAAGCCACCAGCTGCGTTAAAAGGAACTTCAAAATAGGCATCACAGAGATTATTTATTTTACAATATAACACCATCTGTCCAAACGCATTTCGTACTGGAATAATAAGTTCTCTCACACCCAATATGTCAATGATACCTAAACTAATAAGTCATGTAGTGATTGATAAGAGGGTCCTTCAATATAACTGTAAAAGTGAACATCCCATCGCATTGTGACATATTCCTATAAAGCAAAGAAAAAAATTCTTATAGTAGTGTACTTTTCATTATATAGCCTATATCAAGTACGGTTAACACACTTGAGTGAAGAAGCAATTGTGGTAAAACGCCACCTATTTATATTTATTCAAAGTGGCTCCCTCGTAACCTTATACGGTATGTTACCTGCTCTATGTGAAAGAACGTAACTCAAAGTACAGATGGTGTGAACTTGAGAGTGATTGAGAGTGATATAAGCTGGGTGGAATTGTACGGATATATTGTATACACCAATGGGACGATTGTTGTTGTACTGTAACATTAGAGGATGTTCTATATAATGAGTACAGTGCACGTTAAATCCATACAGGATTATCATACGTATGGTAAGCCTAGACTATCTTCATTTGCACTTGGGCAGTTTGTTTACTTTTTTCTGATTAGAGGATTGACGTGCTTCAATTATAATCGATATTCCTACTACAGAACCATTTGCGCCGTCATTTTATCCAATCTTAGTTTTCCTTGTTAGAAACTTGTTTTGTAAGACAAAGATATTTACCTCCCCTTTCACCAATTGTTAACGATCTCTATTTACTTCAGCGTAAATTGTTCAAGTCATGAAGTACTGATCTTGGAACGCTTGCAACTTAAAGCAGTATTGCACACAAAAACAGAAAGACACCAAAGGAGACAGGTTCCCAGAGTACATAATTTAACTTGTTTTGCATAAAGCAGTCTGTAACTTGGAATCCTGCACGTTGGATCAATTTGTTATGACGCTTAAAATTATCACATAAGATCTATAAATACCCAAATATCCATACCTGAATCTTAATAAGTAAAAAATGGATGCAAAGATGTATTGAAAATATACAAAATTGAATTGACTCAGTATGATCAGGGTTGCCATCCATAAGGTAATTCATTGAAGAGAGACTAACCAGGTACCATACCGTATATGCAAACTAAAAAAAAATCATTTAAAAAATTATATAAATATCATAAATGTGAGGGAAGGTGGCGAAATCCATATTCATTAACTCTCCCCGTAGCGACTAGTTTGACCTGTGACCCGACAATTTGCCTGTATCTACGCACTTAGCACAGTGGACTCTATTGTTTATCTTTAGTGTCACTCACTAGAACAGTGGTTCGTATTGTTTTGGTGTGCAGCATCCCTTCCGTTTTAGCTATCGTGAGCGTTGCTTCTGCACACACGCCGTCAAACCACTGCAGCAATAACACGTTATTAAGTAATCAACTATATCTATTCTAAAGTTGTATCTATCGCATTTGGGATGTGAGAAGCTGTAAAGTTTCAGAGCTTTACGCATCCGTCCGGTGGGTTGTACCACCGTCCTCTCTTTATCCTCTTCTATATCATACTGGCTCTTATACCCAGTAAAGGCTAAGAAACCCCAAATAAATTGGAGCAGAATTATTTATCTGTTTTGATTCTTCTTTCGTGGATGCTCTCGTACGGCATCACATAAAGATAAGGCAAAGTATCATGATCGAAGGAAACAGAAATACGGCCTCAAAAACAGTGTCGAACAAGAAACAAACTTCAAACAGGTGTTGTATTAATTAACAGAGGGAGACGTTCATTGAGTTCAGTTGCAGACGTATTAAAAGAAGGGGAGAGATTGAACCTTGTAACAATGTAAATGTTCAACCTTCTCGTTCATCCAAGGAACTTGTGTGTCCCATTTTCCATGTCTTAAACACCTTCCCCACTGCGACTGCGATCAAACTTTTGTCTAGTCATTCCACTGCCATTTCAAAATATCAGATCTAACTAGGGATGGTAGAGATCTTAACATTTTGATAGACTTTAGACTCTGTCTGTGATATTCCATTATTAAATTGTTGACAGTCATTGTTCTCGTTTATAATATTCATATAATATATGAATCTCAGCTACTCAAGGGCACTTAAAAATGATATTGTGTTTCACATTTACATCATAGTGAATTTCATCAAACGATGACATGTCTTCACTGAAATGGAGATAAATGTTGTAGTGTGAGTAAAGATTTGTTTAAGTTCTCATACTATTCTCAGGCGGAAAATATAAGTAATCTTCTCTTTGTAATATATATAACTTACAGTTTCAATAGAGTCGTGATGAAAACTTTGTCTTTAAATAAAACAAATGGGATCATTTTCGTCTTTAATCCCTTGATTACCCTTTGCAACGCAAGTTATTCATCAATGATAAAATTGATTGTACAGAGCAGGTTCCGTGTT
Organism: Apostichopus parvimensis; assembly: GCA_000934455.1. Classification (NCBI taxonomy): domain Eukaryota; kingdom Metazoa; phylum Echinodermata; class Holothuroidea; order Aspidochirotida; family Stichopodidae; genus Apostichopus; species Apostichopus parvimensis. The sequence goes on along the minus strand of JXUT01145319.1, from coordinate 24,795 downwards.
TTACTTGCTTTGTAAAATATATGAGCAAAACAACCAACTTGTTGCTCAATGTTGGTAATCTTATCAAGAATCCTAAATATGTAGCAATAATACTAATACAGTTGAGTTCTTTACACTCTCAAACCTGTTGGGCAAAAGTGTTCTACCTTGGTTGCGTAAATTTAGTAGACAAACGTCTAAAGTATATTATACCAATCGGGTCATATGACAGATAGGATTGTATATTGTTTCCATTGCTGAAAATTTCAAAACTGCAAATAAATAGCAAACACTAACAAAAGAGAAAGAAGCTATGCAACGATACTTGATGTTCATTTTTAACTTTATACATTCCTATTTAGTAGTATAACACTTATGGTCATTACAATAATTGTATATATAATATAATACTATATTCACAGGAAGGAATATCCTAGTAAGCAAACTGTAAACGTGACCATCAACGAGTACCATAAAAACAAAAGTCATCAAGGTTATTCTCACCATAAACTTTTATGATCCAAGGTTTCCATTAACAGCGTTTAACTTCATATCTATATAGCTATCATAAAGGTTAAGGTATAAACATTTCACAAGCCCACATATACGTGGTAAAGTCCTCTAAAACTACAATAAAGATACTATCGTGATCATTCCCTTCAAGCTGTGATTGTGACCATTCACGGGTATCTTTAGTACCAATATAACCTCATAAGATGCTTTATATCATAAACCTGTGCAATCCAAGTGTGTCAACGAATTACACCTGACACTTCTATATCCGTTTACAAATATACTAAATTCAATCTTGAAATTTGGCTATCGTTAAGATGAAGGCAGACTATTTGCAGGTATATGTACGTTTTAAAGTAATAAAGGCCTGTAACTGTTGTAATTATTCAGGTTATAAAAAAAAACCTTGTCATTCATTTATAAGGATACGAATTAAAAATAAACTATTGTATACTAAAGTTACAAAACTTCTGATAAAGGTCGTTAAAATTCTCTGCTCTGGTTTATTTTTCTTAAAGTTAATTTAGGTGAAAGGTTAACAAACAAAAATGACAGATTTTGACCTCACTTCACATGGACAGGATTCCAGTTGCGTGGTTTGGGGCTGACGACAATGTCTGAAAAAGAAAACTTCCTGGTTGACCTTAGTTTGTATAAGAAGAAAAGTTCAGAAGCTTAGTTAAAATTTGACTCCGAAAACAGGCATGGAGGTGATAACACTTTCCATTAGTAGTGAAGTGATGATCTGCAATGAACAGTGTATTTAATACGTATTTGCAAATAAATCATGATCAATATTAACATTCTTTGTAATCCAAGATAGTTTTCGTATTTTCATCTAATGAATATGTTCAAGATAAAGGCAAAATAATACGTAAGCACTGTTTCTCAAAAGATAACTTATCTTAATCAATATGTAATTTTCGGCAGCTAAGTTCTTCAATCGAAAGTAAGATTGACTTCTGATGTGAAACGTGGACTTTAAAAAAGGACAAATGGTAACTCGTTCAGTACAGAGTTCATGAAGGAATTATAAACCTGCTAATTTGTAATATAACCAATTGTACATATGTTTTATAAATGGTTTGCCCTTTCTTGTCACTTAATATATATAAACAATAGTAATATCATCACTTATCAATGCATATTAGCCTCTCCCGATAAATAGAAGAAATTCAAGATATCCAACATAGAGTAAAGGAAAAGCAAGATAGTTGTATTGCAACATGCTTGATATATTTATACTCAAAGAACTAATTATTAAATGCTGAGAACAGTATACAGTTAAGTACAAATGTTATGAATGTATGCTCGACATATACAAAATAAATTCACGTCATTGTTTGGAGGAACATGTAATGAGAGAAGGATATTTTGTGTATAAAGTAATATCAATGGAGAAACTAACAATCTATAATGACGGATCACGGTTAACATGTGTTAACAGATCAGCATAAACCATTTTCGTTAACTCATGGTTTATATATAATGAAGACAAAACTCATTTAGAAGTCTTCAGGTATTGTCCCAAATATGTTGAAAAGTAAAATCATGCTCGGATTTAAAGGAACCTTGCGTTGTGCCTTAATGAGACATTAAAATGTCTTATCGACCTTTTCCCTGTGTCTGGATTAAATATGTATGATCAGCGCTTCTAGTAAGCTACGATTAAAAACTTGTAGTATTTTTTCGTGCAAATACTTCGGGCTAATACCACTGATCGTTAAGTTATATTTAAAAGTTTTCAGATACAAACAAACAGCCCACATTTCAAACAAAAAGCAGAAAACGTATCTTGGCACCATTTTGAATGCACGTCATACAAAGGCAAATTAAATAATCGCGCATGCCATATCGGTGGAAAGGAGAAGGAGTGTGAAATGTCATAGTTCATTCAAAACATGATTTCAGTTTTTAATCTATACTAATACATGGTAAAGTTAGCGACTAATAATTTTCGATGCAATTTGAGAAAATATCGACTGTTGTTGATAATTGTGACTAGAAAGATTTATGCTCAATGCGATTAAAACTGACATAGTAAGATCATTATGACAAAGCATCTTTGGTATCATTTGAAGTACTTTCATATATCCTTCTTACCATTAAACTAGCTGTACGACAGACTCAATATCGATCATCAAAAATTCTACGGAAACCAGAATATCATTTGTTTTGTAAAGAACATCTTAGATAAAGGTAATCTGTCATCGAGAAAAGGCAGCATTTATCAGTCAAAGGGTTCACGTTGCTTAACGTTTTCACTTAGATTGTGTTTTTTAGGCTGCAATTAAGCAATTTCTTTATGACGGCTGTTCTCATCATAAATAAAAGGTTTATTATCAATGTTACATTGTTAAATAATTAATATTACTACTGCCTTATCATTATCATTTTAATTTTAATTAATTAATTATCATCATCTTCACCTTCATCGTCATCGTCATCATCATCGTTTTAATCACCAACAGCTTGATCCGTAAATAATAAACCATGTTTGTTTGGTTTATCAGACTATATAGTTTTTTAGTTTCGGAAACACATATGTCATCATGTTAGTTAATAATACGTAATACAATATCGTAAACAACATGGATACCGCACGACGAGTCGCATTTTCGCATAAGAGCTCTTCCAGTTTTTGGAACTTTGACAGTAACTAATGATTTTCCACCAGAAGGAATAATAAGGATATTGTTGAGAAGCTAAAACAGACTAAACATAAACATTAAAATATCTCAAAGGCGGTTGTTTAAATACATTATAGGTATATACGCAGGCATGACACTTACAATACAACCAAAACAAAACAAAAAACATGATACCCATTAGAATAAAGAAAGGGTTATGTACATACTTTTACTCAATATCCAACAATCGCATAAAGGTGGATACATAGTATCAAATAGAGCCGTTCTTTAATTCCACAGATATTTTGCAATGTCTTACGAGATATAAGGTAAACTGAGTGAAATCCCTGTCAATACATTACAGGCTACTTCTAGATTATTGAAACCATTTCTTGGGACATCAGATATCCAGGAGAAAATGTCAGATATAATTAAATGTCTTACCTATAACGAATAATGGAGAAAATGCGGTATCATGCAACATTTTGAATGAAATAATTAAAACTGCTCTCAGTAAATTACATGAAATACATAAATTATAATAATATAAAAGTACGTTCATAGAACATTTCCACATGCAATGTTTAAGATATTTACAAGAACCACATAACTTATGGACTATGATGCGAAATATACGTAAAAGCTTTACAAAAGTGTTGATACAGAATCATATTCAAATTAAATATAATTAATCGGTTTTATCTAGTTACAATAGCAAATTGCTTCTACAGAAATCACTACCAGAACTTAAACCGAAAGGTTGAACATCCATGTCAAGGAAGATTTTTTTTCATGAATGTATGAATGATATTTCATATATGCTCTGTGGTAAAAAATATATAAATACTTAATTTATTGTTATAAATCATCATGTGGATATTTAGATTGTTTCTTTCTAATCCGCGACAGTTGATGTATTTGTCAACTTATTAGTCACTGTCGTTTGGCTCAATGAGACACTTGGTATTCCATTGATCTTCTCTTTTTGTTTCAATGAGCCAGCTATTTCGGATTTACTCCGATCCTTCTCAATTTGCTTACCCACGTAAGAATTAACCTTGTTAAATATCTGTTCGTAACACGTTTTCGTCACATAGTTATTAAAAAGATTTGCAACGGAATCACAAAGAATGTTGGAAAAGTGCTCAGTTATTTCACGCAGTTCGTTGTCTTCCGATGGCAAATATGTATACTCTTTCTCACATAATTTTTCGTCTTGACTACAATGTTCTTGTAGACTTTTTTTTAATACATCTCTAAATTCGCAAATGATATTTTTAATTGATATCATGGCAGGCACACTATCAACCGCTAACTTTAGTGTTTGCTTACCTACATGTAAGACTTTGAACAATGGCTGGAATTTTGGGGACATTTTCAAGTCAGTCGGACAAATATCTATAATTTTCATCACTATAGCTATACTTTTAGGATTGGATTTTTCACTCTCCTCCAAATAACCACTCAGAATTTTCTCACCAGTAGTCTTAAAATTCCAAAAATTTAGAGGTCCATTGGGATTATTTTGTGGTTTGTGAGAGTATTCGAAACGGGTAATGAGCTTCTTCATATCATGTTCTAATATGAAATCTGTCATGGCAGGACCTAAATTACTTTTTAGGAATTCCTTCGTCAAATTAACACACTCCTCTATCAACGATGGTTGAATGTAATAGGCATGGTAGTGGGAAATAAAAGAAGTAGTAACTGCTGCTGCAAGTGTTTTACCTGATTTTTGTAGAACTACTTTTGCAGTCTGGCTGACTGTCGGATAAATCGTTTCTATGACAGACTTAGCATTTGAAATACTTTTAACATCTGTCAATATCTGTGTTTTCACCTCTTTCAACCCTAATTTAAAGACCCCTGCTACTCCCGATGTTTTTTTAACCCCTTCCCATGCAGTTTTACCATAGTGCTTGACGCAGGGGAGTAAACATATTGCAGCAAGGCTCACTCCCTTATTTAAACTCCAGCTTTCCCAAGTGAATTCGCGACCTTCGATCATTCCAAAGGCCCCTCCAATAATATCAGAGATACCATCGCATATAAGTCCAGTGCCGATTTGTGACAAAGCTCCAGATGATAACGGTATAAGTAGTGCACCCAATAAAACCTGTGCTGCACCAATTGCAATCACAATTACCTGGCTCCAAATTATTCTTGGCCTTTTGTCAATACCGAATATATGTGTTAAACCAAGTTGCCACAATTCGAGTAGTACATCATAAGATAGGGCATCACTAAACAGTGTTGAAGTTGAAAATATATCCTCATCATGAACGTCTGTATTTAAACTTTGCCTCTTAATCAGCTCAATTTTTTCAATTGACTCTTGTATTTTATCAGCAAAGAAATTTAAAAATTGAAATTTAGTTTGAAATTGCTTTGCCAAATTAGTATTGTAATCCTTCACCGTTTCCTGTGTAACACTTGAACTCTGGATGAGTGTCATAGTAACAGTCAGCTCATCAAAATAATATTGAAGAAGCGAGAAAGCTTTTTTAAGATCTTTGATTGCTTCTTCCATTCCGTCATGTGCACTTATATATAAAGTGCAGAATGCCCTATTGTAGTGTGCTATTGATGACCAAACTTTGTCCTGTTTTATGGCTTGCGAAAAGTATACCTTTGCCATTTTATAATCTTTGCTAATGAATTTGCTATTCCCAAGCCTAATGACATTGTATGTACTACCAGGTACTGAGTTTTCACAGAAAATCTTCCTTTGCACACCCTTTAAGTAGTTATTGAGAATCTTTTCCCATTGCGTACCTTCGGGTTCAGTTTCTAGTTTTGGAGAATTATGTTTCAGCCAAAATCCCCATTTTTCATGTAAAATCTCGATCTTGTCTTGCAATTCATGATTGCTATCCTCATCTGGGGAACCAATTTTATTTATAAATTTACAATAAATTTCAAATAGATTGCCTTGGACCAAAACTAAATTTATTTCTCGTACTATCGACAACATCTCCAACCACTCATATTCGTGTTGCAATTGCATTATGTGACGGAAATTATGACCAGAAGAAAGGTTCTTGTCTAAACTTTCTGAAAATATGACCATTTTATTAGATCCCGGTTCACCTTTCCTCGATGTTCGACCTTTCGCTTGAAGCTCTACCCTTTCATTTAAAGGAAGGAAAGTCACCAAAACAAACAACCCCCCATTTTCGTTGACGTTGTCGGAAACCTTTATATCCGTTCCCCTACCTGCCAAATTAGTCGCAACAACGACATCTCCTTCCTGTAAATACTCGTCAACTACTTTCACTTCATCCGTTTCACTTCGAGTGTACATCTTTAAATTAGCTTTTGGAATAGACTTTTGAATTATGGATTTCAACAATTTTGCTGTTAGAATATCTTGAGTGATAACCAAAGCAGCACGTGAACACTGATGACTCTCTAGCTTGCATTCCTTTCTTAAAGTATCACATATTTCTAGCAACCATTCATCTTTGGAATGTTTTAGTATTCCTTCAAGATCAATCATCTTGTTAGGTTTATGTGTCGGTATTTTATATGAGGGTGTTTCATAGACTTTTTCAAGAAAGTTGTCGTCGATTTTTGACCCAAGGGTTCCGCTAAAACCGTAGATATGATTGTACTTTTTGAAAAGTGCAACATGTGATAGGAAATTTGTTATAAGAGTTATCGGACTCAGAGCTAATGAATGTTTCATTTCTAAAAACTGCTGCAGCCCATCTCCCCATTTTTTATTGCTTTCTATTTGTCCTGTGTGCTTAAAATCTACTGGAAGTATGGCATTGTCTTTTACCAAATACTCTCTATCCGGTTGCATTTGCTTTGCCTCAAATGCATTATATATCCATGTTTCGATTTGAGCATCTACATGTTCTTTTAAATTGATGGGAATTGGAATTTCCTTCATTTCAGTCATTTTAAATTCTCCTTTGGTAAAACATATTTGAGTACTTACTCTATTCTTAATCATAGCCATAATTTCGCCAAAGTCATCACAATGCAGATCACAAACGTAACCATTATTGAACGATAACACTTTAAAAGTGGGAACTCGTAGTTCTGGATTTTTGTTAGATGATACTTTAGAGCATAACGTTTTCCTTTGACAATTTACGTATATTTCAAATTTTTTGTCCAATTTTCCTCCACAAAACTCGAGAAAATTATTAATTGCCTTCATTGTATGCAAATCTAAAAGTTCATTTAAGTTTAAAGGTTCACTTTCAACTTTTTTTTGGTACTTTTCAGAGAACCCCACTGGCATCAAATTTTCCTTTTCGGCAATACGTAAAAGATTCACAACATATTCATGGACAGCAGAAGGATCGTGTAATGTCTCCATTAAAATATTTGAAATAAAACAATAGAATGGTACTGCAGACCCTTTGAAAAACATTTCGTCATTTGTAGAATATATCTTTTCAATTCCAGACGCATGATACCAAATTAACGCTAAAATAGGTTCCAAATGTTTCATTTCGGCAACCGTTTGGGTCAAATATGTAAACTGAGCTGCTTTGTCGAGTAACATGGAGTCAACTTCATCCACGATAGCCACATCAAATTTTCTATGTTTACGGATGTCTTTGCGTTGAAAAGTATCTCGCAAAAAGTCCGTCGAAAATGTATCTACTGTTCCAAAAACAATGTTACTTTCATAACAACTATTGGCGCCAACGTTGTTGCTGGTTGTACCAGCTTTGATATCCAGAAACGTAAAGTATTTATTCCAGTCATTGAAGTCTCGAGTAGCTAACAAATTCGAGCTAGTAATTATATCGATGCTTATGTTTTTATCTAAGGAAACCAATGAAGCTGCTATCATTGCGATAACGCAGGACTTTCCTTCTCCCGTGTGAATTTCCATCAAGAGACCCTTTTTCTCTTCGCTTAGCAAACAAACTATCGTACTTAATAATTGGACATCTCGCGGAATATATCCACGGAAGCGATACACAGAACACGCCGCGTACGCTAGATTGTATATTTTATCATCAACAGCAAACCTTTTACTGTTATAAAGCTGATTGTAGACAAATTCTTTAATTTGTTTCACATTGTCAAAGCGGCGTGAACTATGTTGAAAATTCGTCAGCACCATTTTAATTGCAAGCAAAGCTGATTCAATTTTTTCTATCAGCTCCTCGGGTATTTTATTGGTTAATTTTAATTCTTTTAGTAGATCATCAACTGGTTTGCTTTTTTGACTAAGAGCGACCTGTTTCAACATTGAAGGAATTTGCGATATCGGGCATTCTTCTAGGACCTTGAAAACATAATAACATGAGGAAATGCCGTGATACTGTAAAATTTCTAGACTCTGCTCTAGGAAAGATACATCAGACATAAACCTTCGTTTAAAAATGTAAAGAAATTGATCAAATTTGTCCAAATTCCACGGACGTGATTGAAAAATAGTACAGAGCAAATCAACTTGATTGTTTAGTAATGATTTGTGGACTTTTTTCTCTATGTAATGTTTTGAACAGTGGCTAACCCATTTTGCATTCTCCCCTCTTGATGATTGAAACAATATGTCCTGGAAATGATCCGAAGATATTGTTTCTACAGATGATTCTTCACAAGTTTCAACCCGAATACAAACTGAAATTAGACACACAAGGAAAGAAGAGAGTTCATATCTTGTAGGAAGCTCTCCCATCCATCCAGCAACTAAATGTTTTATATTGTCAGATGCTTCATCTCTTTGAATGGTGTTCTTATACACAAAATGTAAGTAAAGGTCAAGAAGAAACGAAAGAAGCCAGTTTTGATCTTCTCTTGTAAATGACTTTAGTTGCTTACGCAAATAATGTAGACACTTTGGTTCTAAATATGAATTCAAACAGCCAGAAATGTTCTGAACCAAACAAAATTGCGCATGCCGTACCTTCTGTATATACTTTTGAAATAGCAATACCAGAACCCGATCAATGTTGTTTTTATTCGACTCGGATAACTTGTCCCTTAATGTTCTGTGAACGTCGCTATATAATGGTATATGTTCCACACATATTCTCTTAAAAAGTAATTCATAGAAGTGCTTGTCGAGTTGCCCTTCTTTACCTTCAAATTTCTTGTCTTGAATGTTAGATTGCCTAACATTATTCCCAAAATTGGACTGTACGAAGGTACTTTGAAGTGTTGCATTAAAATTGAGATATACTTCTCTTGACAAAGTGCTTTTGATGTTCAGACTAGGCCCCGATAATTGTTTGCCATAGGAGGCATCTGTTTGATCGTATCTTTGATTTCTTTCTTCCTCAACGTTTACCGTTTCCTTATTACACTGAAATGGGTCAGGTTTGAGACTAAACATACACTCAAAACAATAACATTTTTCTTTGGAATCAACAAGCTGAAAATACTTCTTTGAGTTAGAAAATTTGTGGACTATGTACTCGCTCCCTTCGATGTATTGATTTCTTTTCTTTGCGGACTTGCTGATAGGAAGGGGGTCTTGGCACTTGTAGCATTTTAGATGATGTCGTCTTGGTTTGCTTTGCTTATTTCCCATCTCTTATTATTGGTTTACCTGCAAAACGAAGTGACAATGTGGAGAATCCTTTGTGTTGTTAGTTGGTTATGCGCTGCAAATATTGTAAATATCGTCAAGAGGTTAAAACAACTCCCCGTAAACTTTGATACTAAATTAAGAATACGGCTAACTGTATTCTCCTTCCATTAGTGTAAGGAACATGTATTCCATTTAATTTTTAACTAGTAATCACTAATGCAGCACTGACTTGTCAAGCTTGACTACGTGAATTCTCTCAAGAATATCATGGATAGAATCCGTAAAGAAAATTTCGGATTTGTAATTACAAATGGATCGCATACTTTTATGGAAGGGAAAAAAGACCGCATATCTAATAACATTGGATGACTTAAATGGTTATTCATTAGTCAGTAAAATGATGTTATTATGATCTCTCTTATAAAGAGTGATGGTCCTGGAAATTTTTAGAATTTCGTTATGCTGGCTTGTATTGATTTCGTTTTGTAGAATGTCTGTGATATGTCTGCATTATACCTCTATGTTGCTACTTACCGCGAAAATTAAACAGCTCGTGAATTTGGGGCATTAAAGGCCAAGATATCTGCAGCATTAATTTCTTCTTCTGTTTGATTCTGTAAATCTCCTCAGTCATGTTATGTATGAAACGAATCTGGTAAAAAGATGAGTACTGTTGCTTCCAATCTGGAGATAAATGTATATCGAACGTAAATACTATTAGACATGGCACGTAAGTGGTTCTGAACCACATCTGTACCCAAGTTACCTAAACAATCAGGTAACTTTAATTTTGATGGTCAATAAACACATCGTTCTGAATTGCAAATACCTACTAGCTGCCTATATTTTGTTACACCATTGTATATTTAGTATGGTTCAAATAATGTTTAGAAGTGACCCGCACACTCAGCAATATAAAAGTATAGAATTTTGAATCATTTTAAGGTATAACTTTTAGAATATGTATCATTTGTAAAAGAAAGACATGTAACACTTTGGAACAATGTCATTATAGAGCCTCCCTAACCTTAGTAAATGTCATTTAGGTTACTCCATTTCTGAAATGTCATCTACTGGTTGAACATATGTTCTTTTTTTTGTCAAAGTATGCTACTCTTTTGCTAACATTTCGACTGACTATATTGTTTATCAAATCTTGTGTTGGTTTGTACCATAGAGATTAGTTGCGTTCCGATACAGCTGCCGTATATAAGGTTTATATGGAACTGCATAAAATGATAACTACTGTAGTAACTATAGCAAATTTGAAATCGAAATCCTTGAAGAACCGGTGGATATTCTTGTCAAAATGCAATATCTAGCACAAAACTTCATCTCACTACTGAAGATGGTTTAGCTTAATCGTGGTCAACATATGTCTCTTCGAAATTGTTACTTTTCTGCGAGACAACCCCACCTCACCTCACGGGAGTCGGGTTCAACGACCGCAGGGACACATTTCATATAAGACTTCTTGGATTCACTCCTGTGGCTGACCGAACTAAGAATTTCTACTACCTTAAAATCAATATGTAACTGTGCTCACAGAGGTATGTTACGTTACTTCTTGTGCATTTCTACACTCGGAAACCTTCAAGAAATATGAATATGTTACAAGACAGCCACACTGCGATACACACATGGTTAAATTAATCATTGACGGAGATTGATAGATGGAATAGTGGAAGTTAGTTCAATTTATTAATCATTACATTTGAATATTGAACACAAGAAGATCAATGAAGTCTCCAAACAAACGTAACACGTATAAAAATGTACATATTTTAACGTAATTTGGCAAAATTACGAACTGTTGTAAACCTTTCGTTTCTCTCGCACGACCAACACAAAATACTGTACAATTCAACGTACTCGTATTCGATCATTTTCTGATGTTGTCAGATCATCATATTTGACTTCAGTCCGTAATGTTTGTCACAATGAAAACATAAGCTAAGTGTTGTTTATACAATTACTATCGTACAATATTCGGAATGGCATACTTGAAGGTATGCTAGCTTTTAAACAATAAGACTAGAAGACTAGTGCATTATCTCAATGAACTTGTCAATTTCAATTGTTACAAAACTTCTCTACACATCATAATAAGGTCAGTGTAAAACATAAATGAGAAGATATTTGAACCATTCAAATTTAAGCACACATGCGTAAAACATCATCGTTATTTCCTATTCAAAGTCAATAATATGAGTCGCCATCATGCCAATCACGAAACGTGCCAACTACGTTCAGTGGGTAAAAGGAAAATGATAAATTTTTGTTTGTTCATGAATATAGAAATATATTCGATAAGAAAAGATATTACGAAAATTATGATCTGATCAATGAAAAGAGATGAACTAAAAGAATGACATACCCTGACTGTAACATTTAAGACCTAGATGGACTATTGACACAAAGGTAGAATGGAACGGGCAGATAATACATCCGCCTCTCCGAACTATGTGCAGGTGCATGCATCTTTTTGGACCTTGAAGATGGATCAAGTATTATAAATAAGAGTTCGGGCCCTTGGGGTCGTTAAAGCTGATTCCCAACTAGGAGGTATCCCCCGAAGAAATGGTGCATTAGGCATATACAGGCTATAAATAAATGTAAATGTCAGTCTGTGCGTACACATATTCACGCACATTAAGTAACTAATGTCAAAGGGATCACTGGTTACTACAAACGGCACGCATGCCTCAAACAATCTTATTTAATGAAAGAGGAAGTAAAATTTAAGATCAATCTCATATCCTCACAGCCTAGTAAACATTAACCTTAAGTAATAATATTTTGTAGATGTATACTTTTTTTTGTATAGATTTAATTATTAAAGTTAACCATGTTCTTTAAAGGTTAACATTCTTACACATTCATTACCTGAATCAGTAACGAATAGTACATGTTTTCCATTCATCTTTTTGTAATGGATACCTCGAATGAAGTGAAATTTTTTGTTTTCCAGTAAATCGAAGAACTTCATGACATCCTCTTTAATGCTGTACAAATGTTTTCGGTTGGAAAGAAAACCTTTAGCAGATCCAAGCGAAGGCAAGCCTTTGAAAATATCATTGAAATCACCTTCCTCGGTGTACATCCGTATACATTCATACTGCCTGCGCAGTCCTTCGACCCTTAATGCAACAAACACGTTATCGTTTTCATCAATGTCGAGGCCTCTACATTGCATTTGCTGAGGCATGGAAATCGTTCTGACGAGTGTCCTTTTATCATTATCAAAAATTTTCACTTCTCTTGCGCCGGTATCAGAGACAAAGATCTTTGTTTCTCTTAAGTTGACTTTTAGGGACCAGGGGTCGACGAATTTACCTTCAGCAAACTTTGATTTGTTTTCCATATTTAAGTCAAATATGAAAATAGCCGTTTTGTTAGATTGATCATCATGTTTCCCATTAACGACATATAGTCGTTTGTTTCCAGCGTAGATACCCTTAGGTGAAATAAGGTCCTTATCTTTTAAGGTATGCTGTTTATTAAAATTACTGTCAAATAAATGAATATCTGTTTTGGTCGTTACGTAGAATTTGTCTTTCGAGAAAGCTACTGCAAATGGCTTCAACTCTTTATCCTCGTACACGGCTGTGGCATCAATGAAAGGCCGATCGATAGTGAATATGCCACCATCTCTTATTACTACAATAGTATACTTTGCAATACTCTCTTGTCTGTTTTCATAAACATACACGTCATGTGCGTCTTTCAAATCCATGTAATCGGTGAAGAAGTAAGCTCGTTCGCACTTTCCAGCTTGTGAAGCCATATTTAATTTGACTTTGTTTCGGTCTCTCGTGTGACGATATATTCAAAGGCTTGTGTTCAATTATGGTTTAAAAAGTGAATATGCAGCTTCAACATTTTGCATTAAGTATACATGATGGATATAGTTTTTACAGGTGTTTTGTTAGCAGTCTCAGACAGTTGTGGGTTCGGGAAAATATGTTTGGTAACGTATCCTCTATATACAAATATCATTCACAATGTAAACCAATACTAGGTGGATCCTATACGTATAAGATATCACCGATGGTTAAACATTTGTGAAATTTATGTAGTAGAGCAGCAACACCTAAAAGAGAAGGAAGGCAAAGATTTAGCTACAATCAGCTTGAAGATCATTCAGATTTATTTATGGGTATTAATATAGGCATAGGAACCCAATTTGATTTGGGCGGCTGCAACGACTTGTCCGAAAAATATAACCAACATTTTTCTCCCGCTCCGCGCGCGTTTATCATGCATAGTCAACATATCATATAGGCGTGCATCGGTTATTACATCGTATGCCATCGTGTACGGTCCGTGAAAAATGCACAGTATACCACGGGATGCTAAAGTAAACAACGAAATGTTTTATGTAGATTGAAGGTTTCTTAAACTATCGATTTCTTTTAGCTACATCTTTTTTTCAGTAAGTGCCCAAAACAATTCTCAGGATATTGCCCGAATTTTCACAACAATATTTGGTTGGGGCTGCAGCGCTCCCAGCCCTCCCCCCTCCCTCCCCCCTACGCCTCCCTCCTACGCCTATGGATATTAATCAACATGACTATGATTACTATATGAGAAAAGGGGGAACATGTGATATACAAATCACACTGATTCGGTTGACCCAGCTGGTTCGGTTTTTTAAGTTAAGAATTATTATTTGTAGTGTTACAGTGAGTGCGAACTATGCATGCCCGTACAAGCCCTTTTAAAAATGGTCTCGCATTGTTGAAATTGTATCCTAAAACTTGGGGAGGGTTTTAATGAAAAATGGCGTCTACCTCACGTTGCAAAGTGTTTTAAGTTATTATCGTGCTTGAATGCAAAACGATGCCAAATTTCCCAATCGTTACAAGGAACATTTCAAGAAATCCAATGCGTATGCACGTCAATATGGACCTATGATAATTTTATTTTCTAGAGATCAACCTTATTTATAACTGCCATAAGTTCTGCTAATACAAACTGGCATGCTCATCGACAGTTTAGAGACATTTCAGAAACTTTTTGACGTCATACAATTAGCTTCTGCTGTTTACCCGCTTTCACGACATCGTTGTTTAAACATGTAAACATGGATTCAGTTTTGATGCAGGCCTACATTATACGAAAAGTGAGGTATAGACCACAGCCGGATTAAAAAATGGATGGATTTGACGTTTCTAGATCCTACGAACGGGTAAGTAGAGAACTTTTCTCAAGATGTTTTGCTTAAGTTTATCAATTGTTTACATCATCTTGTCATGGCTGAAGGAGCTAGTGATTTTGCACATCGCCTGTTTGTGCATTTTTCAAAGGATAACTAACATATTGCATAAGAGGAAGCGCGACGTGCTCTTTGGTGCTGCTACCAACAGCTATCAAAACAACATGATAACATGATACACTATCCGACATCATCAATTTTTCCTGCTAGCGCAAATGGATGTAATAATCAAGCTAGGCTGATACATTTAGAGTTTGCTATGTGTCATATTCGGTTTCATACTGAATATCGTTAATTTTCTCTCCTAATATGATGTAAAAGATTCTTAAAGATATAATTACAATAGCCTGAGAGAAAAATAACATTTTATCAAAAACGACAATACGAGCAAAAAAACATATTGTATTGCACAAAGAGGAAAGAAAAAACAAAGAAAAAACAAATCCAGCTATGATTTTTGACTCATCATAATTACATTACAGCGAATTTTCTATTTTTAGTTTTAAAACATTACATTTTCAAAGACGAAAATTTTCATCTGAATAGATTTTCTTTCAGTTTCCTGTTATTCAATTTCTTTCATTTTCTATCGTGAACATTAATGTAATTACATCTTCACGTAATAATTTGGAGGCCGCAATTACCACATTTAAGTTTTCAGACGATGTGACAATACAACTGAATTGCGCGTAACATGTAATCTAAATGGTTAGCTAATGAAATATTTACGGAATTTCACAGTGCAATAATTCCTCGCAGTTATTTACTGCCCTATCGTTACTCTGCATTGGGACGATATCGAGAAGAGTAGTTCCCAATATTTTGGAACCGCTATACCAAAAATTAAATATGGTTAGAAAAGTATTGATTTCCTCATATAGTAATGAACTAGCTGCTAGTCCAGTACTCGTACCACCCCACAGCGCAACACACCCAGGATACAATAACAGTTTAGTACTGAACTCACACAACCAAATACACATAGGCCTGAACCAATGGATATCAGTGACATGTCCCCACCCCTTGTGCGTTGCATACTTTCAGTCGTTATCCCTTATTGAAGACACAATACGTTACATGTATGTTACAAAACTGCGTTAGCTGGTAAGCGGTTTGATTCAAGTTAAGTTATGAAAATGCACTTTTATTATTCTCTACTATAAGGTTCGAAAATAATTTCAAAAAGTGAAACACACAAAATTAGCCTATATTTGCCGTAAGTATAACGATCAATTTCTTAATGAATACCTGTTACAACTCCATTTTACACTTTTATGCAGCTAACGATTTACGTTAACATTGACATATACTCGGTAGGTTATCACGCATATCATTAATACACGGTGTATCTTGATACCAAATTCTTTAACCATAAATGGTTTTAAGTTGGGTAAAATTAAAACAATAGTAACCTACCTTTCTTTTAGAATTGTAGAACAGCAGGACAACCTTACGGAAATGAAAGTAAGCTCTCTTATGAAAATGACAGGCAACAACCGCATGTAATATACTTTGGGTATTTGCCCATGGAATAAAATCGCTTGGACTTTGGATAGTGACATTCAAAAGAAGACGATAGTCATTGGTTCGTCTGAAATTGGACAATCCTATAGTAAACGAGACCGAGGGTTGAATTTTGATTGATATTCTACTAGCCCGGCAGCCCAGTGCACTTTGATCAAACGAACGAGGTACCAATATCTGAGTATTGGAACATTTGGGGGAAAACTCAGTATATCCAAAAGTGGATGTCTGCCGGGATCCCTCTGCTGCATGGGGCCCCTAGGGCCGGTTAAAGGGGGCCCACAAATGCATTTGATCAAACTAACGAGGTACCACTTGAAACCAATGTCAACTTAACGCATGAATGTCACAAAGTACTGAATGGCCCATGCCAGACAAATTTTCTGCTGCCAAGGTCCCGCCAGACGCCCCCAAATATGGCCCAAATGCCCATTATCGTAGTATTGACCCAGATTAAATATGCAAGGTACCACTCAAAACTGATTTGGAACGCTCGGGTTAATCTTACAGACTATGGCAATCATCATGCCAGACACATTTTCTGCTACAAAGGGGCCGACAGACATCCTAAAAAAAGGGCCCCCAAATGGGCTATGATCAATCATAGTTGGTACCACACAAAACCAATATCAAATGAAAAGGTACTTTCTACAGAGTAAAGAAGCTGCCAATGCAAGACAGATTTGCTTATGCATGGGTCCCACCAGATAGAAGGAATAGGTGGCCCAATGTGGCCCTATATATGGGTCTTAAGAATTGTATATTGATGCAGATTATATATGTGCATTGTAACATGACATTTCAAGCTCATGATTATATCATTTCCAGCATAAATTGGTTTAAGAAAAAAAACATATAGTATACTAGTATATACAAATGGTGACTATATATATCCAAATTCTACTCAAGATGATTATATGACTGGATTTTAAGCAACAGCTAAAAAAGGTTACCATGGTAACACAACATATTGTAATTAGCAAACAGTTTGCCTGTTTCTCCCAAAACACAAGTTACAGAGAATCTGCTGTAGGCTACTCCCTCCTTTAACAAGATAAAATCTGTATGTCAATCCCTCTCCTTATGTTCCCCTTATCTATACCCAAACCACAATGGAGTTAATGTACACAAGACCAGTGTTTTAAGACCAGTGTTTTATCTTATTTAGCTATTCGCTGCTCTAAGCAAAATAAAGATAACCCTTTTACCTAAGCCTCTAAATATTTTGGAATTTGCTGGTCTGGGCAAGAATTACAGTTCCCCACATTATAATTCTAACTCTCTGAGGAAGAGTTGCTTAACTCTTGTCTGGTATCTGTAATGTACATGACTTGTATATCTACTGGATGAAAGATTGGGCAAAGTAGCTGATTTCCGATATGGAGGTGGATGAAATTCCGGAGATTCACCATGCGGGATCATCTCACGAGGTAGGCATACATGTAAATCATTTTGCAATGTTTTACTAACTTAGGCATTTGCTCACTTTTCTATTCAACAATCAACGTTAACAAATGATTCTTGCAATTTGGCTATGTAACAATAGGTCTAATCAAGTAAAGACTCATGAATGATAAAGTATAACAAGCTTCACTTGTTTAATTATGTTTTCGATACTATATAATTTCACCTAAAGATGTTACATTGTTTAGCACCTACAAGAGTCTAAGGGCATCGTCCACAGAGAAGAAATGCTGTTGCTAATAATAAAAGGATGCATTGACAATGACTGATGATACTTTCTTCCATTCAAATCAAAGTTCAAAAATAAAAGCTGATTGACAGGATATATTTGCTCCATTGACTAATATTCCACTTTTCCTGTGTTTGTTAGATGTAAAAGTTTCTTTTATACAACAGTTACAACAGTGTAATTGACAAGACTGCAGTGTCCTTTAAAAATCATTGCATGCTGGAAATGAATTACAAGCCAGAGATATCCCCACTGAATAATTCAATGAAAAACATCCCATCCCTGCGTATTTAGTCATTGCTTACACATCAGTCTATTTACAGGAAAACTTGATGGCTAAAGTAAAGAAGACGGACTGTGCTCTCCTTCCACCGTGTGCAAAATCTGCGTTAGCATCGTATGGGCACATGCTGACACACCAAGTTCAGGACATGGCTTGGATCCACAGAACTACGGATGGAAGAGCAAGAATGGGTGCTACAGCCCTGACTAGTTTGAGGGACCGGCTCTCCCAGATCATATATTCCAAGAGGGGGAACTGAGCGAAGATCTTCAAAGCAGCCGACCAGACGTGGCTTCCGAGTTTGATGCCGATGATTCAAGTACTGAACCATCTTGGAGTGATGACTCCGACAATGAAACATAGATTTGAGCTTCCATTGTCTTTTTAGCATCAAGTTCATGGGAATACTTAATTTTCATAAACTTACTAATTATTCTTTTGAGATCTGTCTGAATGGCAAATGCAGTGTCTTATTACAATGAACAAACTCCAGTGTTTAATCACTGTCAAGAGACATGATTTCTCAGTTCTTATACTTCGAAGCAATACCTAACATGTGTCATGTTCAGAGTAATCAAATAGTGATCTTTTGTTACTATCTTTGCCAATTATGATTTTAGTACATTTTAAACTAGCAAGATGACTTTCTTGAAAGGTAAAAGATTCCTTTATAGATGAAAACTAAAACCCTCATCTAGCATTAATATTTCTGAAAAAAATGGATGCCACATCTATTTGTTGGACTTGTTACAAGCTATTCGAATTGAATTAGTGTAATGGTGGAAGTTCTAAAAGACCAAGATGGAGTAATATAGGCCAATTACTCATTTTATATTTTGTATCAAGGAATGGAGTCATATGTGGTGATATCAGTATCTGTTTGTTCAATCTTAGCATTTTAAGTCCTTTAAAGAGTGTACCTAGCATAAAGGTACATATACATTTCTGTGCTTCAATTATGTATCTTTAAAAAGCCATATTGGACAGTTTCAACCAACACCTTTATCGTTAAGTACACGTTAAAAAGCATTTTCACCATCGTTTGATTTATGTTTCTTTGTCTGAGCTTAAAAAACAAAACAATCTCTTTTGTCCGACTACATGTTTGTCCTAAGATGACACTTAAGCGTTCTTTCTCAAGATTTTAAACTTTGTAGATTTACAATGCTAACGTAAACACAGTGTGTTAAGATACAAAATGAGTTTGGGTTTCTTATTTGCAATACATAAACTGATTTTAATCTGCTCAGTGTTTCCAGCGAAACAAAGTAACTGCCAAGTTACTCACTGCTCACGATACAAGGTACTGACTGGATAAAAGGAAAACTCATAAACTCATCTCATTATTCCTTTGGCCTATGCAGCGGGAAGGAATTTGAATAATTCAAAATTCAAATAATGTTCTAGATTGTTATAGATTGGTTTCTTGTGGTATCTTAACTATTTAAACTGCATCAATTTTTTTACATGTGGTGTGCCCTTTGCAGAAAAAAATTGTATTGCATTAGCATTTCTTTACTCTGTGGAATGTTACAAATGTCATGTCACAAGGCACATATAGTGTGCATCAATATACAATTCATTAGGCCCATATATAGGGCCACATTGGGCCACCTATTCTTTCTATCTGGTGGGACCCATGCATAAGCAAATCTGTCTTGCATTGACAGTTCTTTACTCTGTAGAAAGTACCTTTTCATTTGATATTGGTTTTGTGTGGTACCAACTATGATTAATCATAGCCCATTTGGGGGCCCTTTTTTTAGTGTGTCTGTTGGCCCCTTTGTAGCAGAAAATTTGTCTGGCATGATGATTTCCATAGTCTGTAAGATCAACCCGAACATTCCAAACCGGTTATGAGTGGTACCTTGCATATTTAATCTGGGTCAATGCTACGATAATGGGCATTTGGGCCATATTTGGGGGCGTCTGGCGGGCCCTTAGCAGCAGAAAATTGTTCTGGCATGGGCCATCCAGTACTTTGTGGCATTCATGCACTAAGTTGACATTGGTTTCAAGTGGTACCTCGTTCGTTTGATCAAATGCATTTTGGGCCCCTTTACCGGCCCAGGGGCCACATGCAGCAGAGGGACCCGGCAGACATCCACTTTTGGATCTACTGGGTTTTCCCCAAATGTGCCAATACTCAGATATTGGTACCTCGTTCGTTTAGATCAAAGTGCACTGGGCTGCCGGGCTATACCGAAACATTACATGAACAGAGCAGTAGTACATTGAAGCACTGAACAAAAACAGAACATGGGCCATCACGAGCACCCGTGATGTTCATGAACGATGAGGAGGCACGAAATACGTAATGTCCTCATCGGATTATACCATACACTAAAGCGAAGCGTTATATGAGCAATCTCATTGAAGCCCGTTATGAAGTGTGATGGTTAGATAGAGTGTGACAACATTCATGAAATCGATGATAAAGAGTTTCCCTCCCAAATATCGAATGCATAATAACAAAGACGCAGTCGTGCTGAGACTGGAAAGTTAACAAAAAAAAAGGGGGAATGAAATTAAGTATAGACATTCATAGAGGTGTTTTAGTTCAAGACAGTTTTGTATTTCGTCGGTCCTACAGCGAACCAATACATGACACGATACCTTTACAGAACCTATAATTTCTTTCTTTATTAGTATTTCAGGATGTTTGTGCTGATAATTCATGAATGACACCACCAGGGACCAATAAACAATCTGTACAGGTATCCTCCTGAATGAAGTTACGGTATTCACCTTCGAGAATGTGGTTAACCTGCAAACAATGTGTGTTACCTGCAAGATAGCATGTACTGAAATACTTACACACATGGATTTCAAAATGAAAAACAGAGTACAAATGATGGGTTTTTCAGGATAATAAAGCAGCGCGATAAAAGTAAGAGAAAATAGCAAATGCTCATCGGTAAATCTTGGCCGAGTTTTGTCAGTCTTGGGTTCTAATAAATTTGTAATGATAGAACAGTAGTTCTAAACAAAGCATGGAGAAGAGGAGGCATCTCTCTTCGCTAACTTACCTATATATTTGTTAGTAAAAAAAAATCATAACATCGACTCGATAGCCGTCATGTTCTGAGAGATTCCATCGTGATAGACGTTGGACGTTTATATAAGCTACATCGGTAATCAAGCTCATAAACGATCGGAGGTGGGAGCCATCTCTCATAATTGTGTACACGCGACTGGATAGAAAAGTAGAACATCTGAGCTACCATGTGAAAAGATTGATACAGAATGTTAACATTTACAAGAAACCTACTTTTTCATATCAATGATTGTAATATCAAAAATGTAGTCTCCAAAGTTTGAGATAGAAAGTCGAACGTAGTTTTTCGTATCAGAAATGTATAGTTCAGGAACCTTGAATTTATCTCAACTCATGACTTTTGACATTCTTTTGTTCTGATATATGACAATTTCATAGAGGTGACCAGGCCAAGCGTTTTCGTTCTCCCATTATCTTTAACATCTTAGTGTGAGTTTAGCTCATGTGTATCTATCGACAGCTGACGTGGATAGCAGAGATTAATTGCATGTGAATGCATTTTGAACTTCTTGATGTTATCATTACCAACAAATAGATATGAACGTTCCACAATATATATGAAGACCAAAGTATTAATGTAAATACACCAAGCCAAAGTTAAGTCACAAATGTTGACGGCCAATCAGTTTGCGATAGAGATTAACAGCATGGATGGACGAGGGAACATTTAGGGCCCTGGATGGACATGACAAATTCTTTGACCTTCTTGAAATACCAAGGTGCTATAAGACTTGCTTGTAAGCCTCATTTAAACCATTAAGCAGACACCCGGGTTGGATCATGGAAAGCACAGTATTCAAAGTGGGTTCCTGCTTGTTAGATTTATGGGAGGGCGATGCTACTTCTGGGGCGAAAAACCTCTTCCTCTCCCTGGCTGAAGGTAGCACTGGTCTTTTGCCTTCTTCAATTGGTTTTTGTTTTAGTTGCGAGGCTGTTATAATATCTGTTCATAAGCCTCACCCTAATATTCATATTTTTCCGCCTCATAAGGGAAATAGACTACGTGACTCTCAAGCATAACTTTGACACCTCTCATTTACCCTTATCCATCTTCATTATTTCTAATCAAATTTGTGTTGAGAGACAATTTTAGAAGATATTACTTGCCTGTATATGCATTGTTTCTTTTTAACCTTAGCGTGTTTTTTAAAAACCTTTGCAAGAAACTGATGAGTAGCTATATAGCCGTGCAATGTTTATTTTTTTTAATTCGGGAGGGGAGGTAGGGTGGGTTTGAATAGTTGCAGTAAATTTTGCATCTACTTTAGAATTTATATTCGTTGACAAGCTTTTCGTTAGTTATATATTTGTTTACATTGGGATGCCTCCTTGTGGTGGGTAAAATTCATACAACAACATAACAATGCATTCACATCTTTCATATTCATTTTATAAACTTGAACAACAAAGAAGGCTATGCTAGGGAAAATTGCTCAAAGTTTTACTAAATTTTAAGTTGCAATGAACTCTTATTTCGGTGTAATGGATGAAGCATAGTTATCGCACTCTTTGCTATAACTTTACGAAATATCTCCTTAATCAATATTGGACTATTGATCAGGTAGCAAGCAATATTTCGGACATTAATCGTCGTGATGCTTGAAGTGAGTTTGTTCTTTCAGGCACTTATCTTGTGTGATATAGTTTTTACACAATTTACTTAAAATATTTGCACCTTTTTTCTTAGTTTAAATTTTAATTAGCAAGTATGCCACTTTCACATGCAAACCCTACTTCTATATTTTCTATTTCTTTCCCAAGATGAATCAAAACGGATATTTGTTAACTTTATTCAGTCATTATAAAGATTTGATTTAATTTCTTTATATTAGAACAGAATTACATTGTTATGCTTTGCAGACGTTATCTTTCTTTGTTGCTTTTGCAATATTATTCGTCTTCATATACAATATGTTAAGTCAGATATTGATCAATACGGTATGTACCTCTCAATATGTATAATAAATATTTGCACCTTTTTTCTTAATTTAAATTAATTTTATTTAGCGAGTATGCCACTTTCACATGCAAACCCTACTTCTATATTTTCTTTTTCTTTCCCAAGATGAATCAAAACGGATATTTTTTAACTTTATTCAGTCATTATAAAGATTGGATTTAATTTCTTTATATTAGAACAGAATTAAATTGTTATGCTTTGCAGACGTTATCTTTCTTTGTTGCTTTTGCAATATTATTCGTCTTCATATACCATACGTTTAAGTCAGATATTGATCACTATGGTATGTACCTCTCAATATGTATAATTCTTGATTCGGAACGCCATCTCCCATTTCTACCGACCTCAAATTACGATTCACCTGCAGACCTGATATAGAGGAGGTGCAGCCATTTTCAATTGAGTGCGCAAAGATTTTGGGACTGACTTGGGACAACAAAAGCAGTATCTTGTTTTATAAGTATACATCTGCACACTGTTTTTGGCTGCGAGTAATAGGTTAGGAGCAGAATCCCCGATAGCTGCAACCTATTTTAAAACAAACACATTTTAAGAAAGATTATTTACCTTGAAATTATATGAAGTGCGTATAGGAACCCTAGTGAGCGGAGAGAGGGGAAGGGAAGGGATACAACCCTGGTTCCGAGGTCAATGAGATGAATAAAACATTTAAAGAGGACCCAGGAACATATTGTATAAGGACAAGTGAATTGTCATTTTGTAACACACTGAAGGAAAAGAACAGAGCAAAACAGTGGACACACCGACATAATTGTCTCCCGTTCCGGAACTAGCTCTTGACGCCTCGGTTCACCGGTTAGTCACTCCAAGCAAAGTTCATGAATAATACAATGGTCTCCGTTGTTGGTGTGATCAAACTCTTTCTCAAATTAGTGTGAGGCAAGGGCGTAGGAACCGGGGGGCTGGGGTGGCGCCAGCCCCCCAGTGAAAAATATGGGGGGAGGAAGTATCATTCCGCCCCCCCCCCCGCTCCGCAAGTCAGAAAACCCCTTTTTCATTTCCAAATGAGAAAAAAATCTCATTTGGAGCACCAAATTGCATCTAAGGCCAGGTGAAAATGCAAAATTATTTACAAAATGGAGTGGGTGTTGAAGTGTGCTATATTGCACCAAATTGCATCTGAGGCCACCTGGAAATGCAAAACAATTCCAAAAAAGACCCCTCCCCCAGGCCGGCCATCAGTCTTCAGCCCCCCACGCAAAAGTACTTTCCTACGCCACTGGTGTGAGGTGAATCAACTTTTAATGTTTCTGAATAAAATCACACAGAGGTCACCAGGGCAAGCTATTTCGTTTAACATTACCTCTACTATATTGGCGCGTAGCGTACAAGAAAATTTCTGGTTTTGATACCCCCCCAGATCACCGGAAATGGCACTTCTCGGGCTTGAAAATGACCAACCAGATGT
>JXUT01145301.1:0-10941 GCA_000934455.1 Apostichopus parvimensis | reverse complement strand
AGAATGGGTCTTTTTTGTTGTTAAACAATCAACCTTAATTTAATAGAATAATACGATTTATTCAACCAATTATATTTTATATTTGAAGACAGTGTAACGACTCTTACGACCTTACAATTAAAACTATTCAATCAATTACATTCAAGACTGTCACTATTCGCCAATCTTGTCATAACTACAATTCAGTCTATCCAGCGAACCGTCACATTTGAAGACGGTGCACCCACCCTTCCTTGCGAATCAAGCAAAGAAAGTTTCACTGATACATTCCTGTGTAAAAAACATTCCAAAAATGTACCTTTCCACAGTAGGTTTCGATCCTTTCTGCCATAGTGGAAAGGATCAAAACCTACTGCGGAATGGTATGGCGGTATGTACCTATGGCGGAATGGCACTGGAACCGGCTACGAATGTCATTGTCATAGTGGTAAAGTAAGAAACCGGCTAACACTTTCTGAAAGCCGTTTTGAGATCACACTGATGAGCAGCTAGGCTAGGTATGTTACTATAGTTTAAGGCCTAACTTTAGGCCTAACTTTCAAATTCAACCTTGAATGATCCTCTTCTCAAAAGAAGAATCAAGCAAATATGCCTAACTTAGTATAGCTTAGGCTTCATGTTGATACACCCCCGTAATTGACACACCAAAATATTCCTAGATATGACCGTGGCAACCCTACTGCAGGCAAACTAACCTTTTTGCACCTTTAGCAGAGGTATGTTTTCTAGGAGTATGAATCTTTTTCAGGGATGTGCTGATGAAATTTTGGATCATTTTAAAGCTTTTTACACACTCCCCCAATTTTGCAAGTATTTTTTGCTTTTGGAAATCTTTCTCTTTAAAAGTAATCAAAATTACCTCGAGATAACCACTACCTCATAAGAACGATCTGTCTGCTACATCTAGGCATGCATACTTTATACAGTACTGTTTTGTAAATTGTTTCATGACATTAAAAGCAAAAAATGTAAGATTATGCACAAATGTGTCAATTAGGGGGTATTAACAGACTTGACAAGGCAGATGTCTCCAGGGATTCTTCTCAACTGTAAGTCTTGTGGGAACATTAGAATAAATATTATGGGGTCATTCTAACCATAGATAGGGAAGCCAAGCATCAGGTTGGAAAGTGTTTTGAGCTGAGAGAAATGAAGCCATAGAGGCAAGTAATTGCATAAATGAATACCATCTAATCAGTCAGTCTCAAAGTGGTTTGTCCCTGACTCCTGACGGCCTTGAAGTCAACTCTAGTATCGTGGGTCTGGGGTCATTTCCAAGAAGAATACAAGTAAACTATTACATGTAGATGTCAAAGGGGGCATTCCGAGGCATATTTAGGCATTTGGTTTTATAATCAGGTCTTAAATGCAAGGTTGTGCCAAAAATGATTTTTTATCTTTCAACGGTTGCCAAAATAAGCATTAGAGCAGTTTCATTTAACCTATAATCAGGTAAATAAGCAGCAGTGCATTACTTATTCACCCGGGGATTGGGTCAATAAGTATGAGCACTATGCTAATAGTTTTGGTGAATAGCTCCACCATTTCTAAGACACTGCTTGTACTGACTTCTTTTTCAAAAGCAGGCCTACATAAACTTACATAGGCCTACATAGGTATTTATTTCCAAGTGATGTCTGTGTTAACAGCACAGTACACCTCTTTAATGTCTAATTTCACATCTGTAAGTATTGACGTGAAATATGTACAGTAACCTGTAAGGTTTCCCACAAGTTTTAAAAATGATTCATAGCTAGCAGGTGAATGTGATTTTGTATATCCACAAGTGCAAGTCAGCAAGTGTCAAGTGCGCATTGATGATCACCTACAACATGTGT
Source organism: Apostichopus parvimensis (assembly GCA_000934455.1). NCBI lineage: Eukaryota > Metazoa > Echinodermata > Holothuroidea > Aspidochirotida > Stichopodidae > Apostichopus > Apostichopus parvimensis. The sequence continues at coordinate 9,103 of JXUT01145301.1, read as the reverse complement.
GCATCCCTTCATTAAATAACAGTTCTCAGTTCCAGGGAATTAAATGCTTTTGGGTAAGGAAAGCAAAGTTAGATTAGATAAATATGTAATATAAAAAAATATATATTTCTAGCCAATTGTTGCAATAAATTTGCTGTTGAAAACTTGGATGCCATTCACAAAACTGGTTGCCTAGACTCACTGTCTATGAAAGAAAATTTAGCCAATTTTAACCCTTCTGTGTTTGTATTCAAATTTTGACACCCAGGCCATGAATTTGACTCCAAGGCCTATATTTTGCTAAAGTTCTGAGTCTCACCAGATATTATTTCATGCAAGAGATCTTCAGTGTGTTGTTACATAGAAATGCTATGAAATATTTCTGGTTATTCATCCATCTGCAAAGGCTCAACTAATTTCTTTGTTTGACAATACATCTTTTCTTCATTTGCAGATGTCCCTACAGGCCTTATTTCTGGGTATTGTCTTTGGAGGTGGAACCATACTCAGTCTTGGTCATCTTCCAGTGGCTGGATTTGGCTGGTATCTTTGTGTTCTTAGTTTCTTTCACTTTTCAGAGTTTATGTTTACAGCCTTGTACCAATACCCAAGTCTGACGGTGGAATCATTCCTTCTTAACCATAGCTTTGCATATGCCATTGCTGCTTTCTCCAGCTGGATGGAATTTTTCTTAGAGCTGTATTTCTTTCCTTGTGAGTATTCTTGGTGTAATTGTAACTGCAATTAGCTAAGACAATGTTAAGGCATTCATTCCCCAAAATAAATGAGTTCACTCATTATTCGGTTCAACAACAGTATTTCTCTTTTCTGGTGCCCTTTCATAGGGGAGAGGAGGGAGGGGAGGGGAAGACACATTGTGCAGACTCCCAACCTCTTCCCAGATTTGATGATGCAGCATTATTGTAATGAGTTGGAAAGTAAATGAATAGGTGTCAGAACAAAGAAAAGAGTATCTCCCAATTAATTAAGAATGTTTAATATTTTGGATTTCTACATAGTGTACAAGCACTGCTCCTGTATGAACTGGGATATGAAGTCATTCATGTTAGTATCTTCTCCACAGTGATAATGCACAAAAATGTGGTGTGTGTTCATTGTTTATCCCATGTTGACCAGCATGTAATGTTATTCATTTGTGGGAGTGGACAAGGTTTATTGACCTTCACATTGTCAGTATAAATAAATTATCTTAATCCAGAATTATTCAGGAAATTGTCTACATTGAATTTCAATACCTTAATAATGCATGCAGTATCAGAGAATTGTAAATAATGTTTCTACTTTCCACTATTATCTTATTTATGTTTTTGGTTTATATTTTGATTATATTTCAGCAATAAAGTGTTGGCCTATAATGTTGGTTGGACTTGTACTCTGTGTGTCAGGAGAGTTTATGAGGAAGATAGCCATGCTTACAGCTGGGAGGAGTTTTAACCATTATATACAAATGACTAAAGATGAAGACCATCACTTGGTGACACATGGTATCTATGCTTGGTCCAGGCATCCATCATATGTAGGCTGGTTCTACTGGAGTGTGGGCACTCAGGTATCTCATTTATGGATTTTTAGAGAAAATTGAGAATAATATGTTTATAAATTTGCAACAAAGACCTTTATCTAGTTTTGGTGTATGATGATGTGTATGCCAATGAAGATCTGCAAACCTGCATCTACAGAATTTGTTTTTCCTTAAGCTCTTAAGTCCCTTAAGCTACTAGCATTGCTCCCATTTGTCATGTGGGTATGTTGCTAGGGAGTTTAAGGGGGGCATGGTTAACGTTTTTCAAGATTTACAGTATATTGTTAAATATTGATAGTTTAAACATGGGATCTCATTTCTTCACATTCGTTGGTTTTCTTGTTATAAATTGGTAGCAAGTGTGTCTCTTGGTAGTCTAATACAGTTTGTTGATACTTGAGTGTTGAGGTTCAATGAAAACATCTCAACATATCATCAAGCACCCTAATGAATGGTCTAAACTGAATTACAATATTAGTGCAGTCATCCTTCTAAACATGGGATAAATGTTGTCTTTTTTGTGAAACAACAAAGAAAAACTGACTGGGAATATATTGAGTACAGGTACATAATAAATCAATTAGAATACATTTATAAGGTGCCAATTTCAACAGCAGTTGTTCATTCAAACAGTAGGAATGAACAGAATTCAAAGCAATCACAGTAGGTTTTACAAGTCCTGTTGTCTCCCAACTAACCTAAAGCATTTTGTATATTGTCTTCAATGAAACAGATTTGTGATCTCATGTTAAACTGTTTGCAAGGACCTGTGCCTTCTGGGTGGCATGCACAGTGAGGACATGGTTATACAGGGATCACCACCAACTAGGGACTGGATACCCTAGTTGGTAAAGAACAAGGATTGGTCATTTTAAAGTTACTAGATTGAATCTCATTCTAGGCAAATAACTTACTTCAAATTTCATTTTATCTTGAACAGATTCTGCTATGCAACCCTTTATGTCTCTTCGCCTACACATTTGCATCTTGGAGATTTTTCAAAGAAAGAGTAGAGGATGAAGAAATAACCTTAGTACATTTTTTCGGTGAGAGTTATCTGAAATACCAGAGGCAAGTCGGGACCAAACTTCCTTTCATCAAAGGGTACCGAATGGAACTTTGATACTTCTTTGACTACGTGGCAAATGCTGGACCTCAAATAGCAGAGATTGTCCAAAGCCTGCAGAGCTATGATGGCAACATACTTTTAACCAGTTTCATCTCATCTTTCCAGAAAATTCAAAGAACTATCAGTTTGAAGTCAGCCTTTGGTGACATAAGTGTGCAATACCAAATGAAATCTCCCCTTGGACAAAACATAACATCTTGTTTTGAAACAGCTTAGACCTACTGTATATTGCAACTGCGAGACGGTTGACACAACCTAAAATTATCAGTGTAACTGTCAGAAACAGGTTCAAGCTGGAGAATGTTCTACTACAAATGAAGGATTTGTTCAACTTAGTCCAGGCATTCAATCAAAATGGTTGAGATTCTTTATATCTGTGAATTGATGCTTTCCTTTGTTTGTGATCAGGGGGTAGCCACACATATAACAGATCTATGTTTAAACAAGTCAATGTATAGATTGGCTACAGCAGTGTCATGTATTACTGTGTGATCGAGACAAAACTATAAGGTTTGTAAACTTCCAATAAAAAGTATGGTCAAAAAGAGCATATTTTAACACCATTTTCCATTGACAAATATTCAAGATAAAGTTAAGACAATAATTGAAGTCCTAGCCTTGGCAGTTTAGCCAGTCTAACTAATGAGCTCTTAAAGTAGAATGGTATTTAAATTGTTTGGTTCAATTTGTTCTGCAAGCCCTGCTAAATCTATGTTTATTGGCTGTCATTCAATCTATGTATAGTGTAATTTTATTTCATAATAGTAGCTTTAATATTAGGTATAAACTCATCCAAGGACAGTTTTATTTTTTGAAAAATAAAAAAAAACAATTTGATGAAATAAGGTTACAAATCAATTTTGGGAAAATGTTTTCCAAGGTAGTAATAAAAAAGTAGAATAAACCTGATCAATTGTCAGAGAGAGAATAATATGTGTAATATCATAAGAGGGTTTCTTTAGTTTTATTAGGGACTCTGATTGAAGAAGGGTTTGAGTTTGGTCACTTTGAGTCAAGGTTCAGGGATGAGAATTAATTTTATGTTTGTCTTTCATGAGTTCATTAGAAGCTATATTTTTCTTAGTAGAATATCCTAGTTTTAGTTTTAACCAGTTTTTCCCAAATTCCAATGTTTGTGTCTCAATGTCTCCCGTCATACAAACATATACAATAACAATACAACAAAATATGTTATGTTCATAAGGCGGTGATTACTTGCTAATTGTAGAAAATGCTTGATTTCCAGAAGATAATGAAATATACAAAGTCACATTTTCTTTTCAAGTTTCATTAACAACATAAAATGAAAGATGATAATAAGTACACTTGTGAGTTCAGGTACCTAATGAATGGACAGTAATTGTCCCTCTAAAAGTTTGGGCAACCAACGGTCATGTGGGTTCAGCAAAGGTTGGGCTCTGAAACCTTGTAAAATGGTTTACTCAATAAGTTTAGTGTTGATGAATTCCTTGTGTAGGTAATTTGTAAAGAATTCTTGGTTTTTTATGGTTTTGTGAAGGTTTGGCTAACATCTGACTCATTACATTCACCTTTGGTGAGTCTCATACTGCAGTTATACAGTATGTACAGTAGAGTTCTTGGTTGATATTGTTTATTTGATTAGGTCAAAAAGTCATATGAGGGCATCAGTGGTCAAAAACTGAAACTTTGTAAACAAGCTAACTCAAAATGATCTATGTTGGTGAATCTCATACTTGCTACGTTGGTGAACCTCATACTTGGTACGTTGGTGATTCTCATACTTGGTACGTTGGTGAATCTCATACTTGGTACGTTGGTGAATCTCATACTTGGTATGTTGGTGAATCTCATACTTGGTACGTTGGTGAATCTCATACTTGGTATGTTGGTGAATCTCATAATTGGTACGTTGGTGAATCTCATAATTGGTACGTTGGTGAATCTCATACTTGGTACGTTGGTAGTAGACAGAAAATTAATCTTTCACAGAGTTGATGCTTTGTGTTGGGGGAAGTCACCTGGTCTGTTATCACACTCTGTTTGAGCAATGGAAGGATATCTGTGTTCTCAAGTGATCTCAAATATGACGTATTTCTCCATCATGTAATAGATAAATTCAGAGAAAATGTTTTCAGCAGTAACCCATACAATGAATTGATTAAAGCTGTGCACCTTTCATTCATTAATCAAAATGGTTAAAGGAAGTTGTAGCCAAACTGATTTGTTATCTTAGGTTACAAGGAATTATCCATTTCTTCACATTGCATATTAGTGACTGTACTTATTATATTGTTTATTGCATAATCCTTGTTAGTGTCTTGATTGGTTGTTGCTCACAAGAGAGTATTGACAACATGTTGGTAATATTCATGGGAGTTTGAAGTCTCTGATATTTTGTCTTCAACTCAGTTGCTATAGATCAATGATATAACTGACTGAAAGCATTTAAGACAAGGAACCCCAAAACCTCTGGATTTACCGGTCACTGTCATTGGACCTAAGAGGAGACTGTCTTAAGTGACTGGAATTGTTAACATTTAAAACATAAACCAGTGTGGTTACTTTTTATTCCATAACAATTATTTCACATTTTGTAAATGTAAATCATTCTGTGACAATACTTTATAATTTCCTGCAGCTGAGCAGTTGGCAGCTACAAAAGCATAATTTATTTCATATTGGAAAGTTATTGGGTTTGACCTGACAGCAAAGCAAAGAGGCTGACAGTAAGACTCTTAATGAATGGTTGTAAAATACTGTATTACAAAATTGATATTTTGAAATTAATATTTTTTCCTTGCTAATGATGAGAGATTGAATGTTTAAAATGTTTCTTAATCTGTTTTTGTATATTTTAATAATTATGTTATAAATGAGGTGTTATATATTGCAGTCATCAGAGTTTTATAGTGTTGCTGATGACAATATAATGTTATGTTGAACAATAGGCCATTGTTTCAGCCATGGACTATCTATCATACATTCTATGTTTGATGATGTACAATAGGCCATTGTTTCAGCCATGGACTATCTATCATACAGTCTATCTTTGATGTTGTACAATAGGCCATTGTTTCAGCAATGAACTATCTATCATACAGTCTATGTTTGATGTTGTACAAGAGGCCATTGTTTCAGCCATGGACTATCTATCACACATCTATGTTTGATGTTGTACAATAGGCCGTTGTTTAAGCAATGGACTATCTATCATACAGTCTATGTTAGAACCAATGCCGTGTACAGCGAGTAGCATACTACTGTACATGACTTAATATCAAATTGGGGGGGGGGGTTGATGCATGTCCTGGGGAGGTGCCCAAGGGAAAGTGTTGAGAACTAAGATGCAAAATGTAGCTATCATTTCCATCATTTGTGTAGTACCAGTTTAAATTTGAATGTGTATACAACTTTGTGTGTGTGTGTTATAAACGTAAGCAATTTGAAAGGAGTTTGAAAAAGTTGGCAAACACCCCCTCCCCTCCACCTCCCCACAATGGCCATGTCAGTGGTTAACATAGTAATACATTTACTACACTAATGGAGTAAATATCATTACTGTACAGACTACGCTCTTACTGAAGTGACATGATGATGTAATACTGCATTAAGATGCTGTCAACAATAATAGATAACTACCACCCTTATTCATTGAAGTACCCTTTCCATCCATGCAATGCAATGATACAATGTTTATCATGCAAGTCTTATCCATCATTATTTTATTACATTTTTGTATCCCTGTCTGAATAAATTTTATGTGCCTTTTTCAATGTTAGCAAATAAATAGATTTGTTTTAATCCTTACCATGTCCCCAGTTATTACTTGTCTTTTATCTTTGTAATAACGTAATCAAATCCAATGTCATCAACAGTAAATGTAACAGGTCTCTCAAAGTTTAATGCAACTGATCTCCCATGGGTGTCTATAGGCTAATTTTTTTCCCTCAAACAATATTTAACATGATTCAGATCAGGATAAATATACTGTATAATCTGAATGTGGAGGTAGACCGAGCAGCAATTGATTGGATTGCCTAGCAACCACCCAACTCTCTTTGGGTTTGCAAAATGCTAGGGGATTGAAATTATTTGCAATGGAAACCAGAAAGCAGCATTTCGAATAGTAATCATAGCAACTAACCTTCACTGACTCCTACAATACTGTGGCAAATTGCATTTCATTTCCAAACTGACTTAACATCCTAGATCGTCCAACTAATGCGGTCTCAAAGGTATTTTAGATACATAGAAATTTCAAGTTGTAATCTCAAATCGTCAACCTATTTCAATTACCTTTATATGAACATTTTGCTTTGTTCCTTGAAACTTGAAATATTCCTCAAAACTTGGACTCTTTTGTAACAAAGTTTGATGTTCAGTATTGCGAATTCTTGGAAATTATTTCATTTCGATGTCTTATTTTCAAATAACCATTTTCTATTTCGACTTCTACATGTAATTATTACATTTTATGACTAGCTGCAGTGTTACCATTTCACTTCTAAAACCTTTCAGAAAAGTGGAAAATAATTTGACAGATTATAATGTATATGAAACGTAAAAACTACTAATGTTCATTTGCTACTTTGAACACTCAGGCATATTGATGTCGATTCTATATGGTAGCAAACGCCCATTAAAAGCCCCATTGACTTACACACTAAATCACAAAAGTAATGTGGACTCTAAGACTAGATAGAAGTTTTCACTTGCTAAACGCTACCCATCCCTGGATAGCTGACCAGTTGCCATTCACGGCACCATCAATTTTACGTATCATGACCATGTAGATTTTCTGCTTTCAGAGCCTGAAGTTTTTCGTCACTTGTAAACAAACCTCTTCACTCAGTAGTAAACCATTTTGGTTCGCTGCTCCTGAGAGGCCTAAAGTGGTTTAAATTGCCTCAATTGACCCAAGTTTTGCATCACATGTACTTACATTTATGTTCTTCAACATGCAAGCCACAAAACCAGATCGTGGTTGACAACATATATCAAAACAAATTTTCTCCTACTGCATTTTGCACTTTTCCTGAGATGAATATTCGGGCGGACTGATATAGACTATAGTCTAATAGGAGTATGCCACCATATTTAGAGTACGCCATCACAAACTTTCGCTTGCCTACTGGATATAGCATATACATTGTTTGGTAATTTGGTCACTCAAAATTGCGACCATACACTTTGTTGCCGAACCAGCAGAGACTTCATCACAAGATTCCACAATGCCAGACCATCTTGGGAAAGATATGAGGAAGGGGAAAAAAGATGATGATAAGGACGAAAAACCAATCCAAGGTTTGATTTTAATTCGTGGTTAAACGATGATACAATCGTCAAATGATAAATATTTCGATCAGCTGAATCATGCAGCCTAGTGTTAATCTAAGTGCACGAATTGCATGTTAGGGACACAGTGATGGTTAGGCTACATACTAGTAACTACAGTAGTAGCATGGGCACTTCGAAGTTCGGACACCTAAGATTTAAACACCCCAAAACTATAACTTCCTTTTAGAGACAAATATGTAAGTACTTGCTAGCACACAGGTTATTTTGGAGAGAAAATAACTGTAGCTTCGTAGTTTTTTGTGAAATTGGCTCTTGCTGTAGGTTATCAGGGTGAAATCGTGCATTTCTTAGGGGTGTCCGAACTTCGCAGTGTTCCGAACTTCGCAATACTGACTATACTAGTAGTAGTATTTGCAGCCTGGGCCGGCCTAATGGCCTTACTGTAGTCTACTATTCATCCTACCTACAGTAGCCAGATGAGACTTTGTTTTCTGAAGTACTGGTAGTCATATGGTACCTTATTTACCCAATCGTATGTGCGAAATTTCTTTGACCTAATGTATAGTAAATTCAGTTACTGTTAAGAACCAGCAAAAGTACTTGCCACGTTCATGACACAGCTAGGCAATGGAACAACAAATATGACAAGTCTGAAAGCCAGTGAAAGTGGTACATTAGTGACTCTTAGGGGATGGGGTTGGGGGTGTGCCTAGCCTACATCCTATGCATCTGACACTTGATCAAGTCCCATCTTGCCGTAGTCAGATTCTTCCATTTACTTATTAGGGTTGTTTACGGCAATAGTTTTTTATTCGTTCTCAGATTTATACAACACTTTGAGAAAGATATCACTTCCTTGCTTCAGTTAATGTTTCTACATAGTTACAGTATAGTCAGCTGGGAATAATTTAGTGTTCATTTTTTTTCCAGCAGTTTGAAGACTCTTGATGGTTCATTTGTAATAAACTAAAACTATACTTTTGTTTTCTTATTCCAATTTGACCAGCCTTCCACATGTGTTTTTTACTAGGGGCAAGATGCACTGTTCATGTTTGTACAAATGTATTTGCAAAGGCATAATGCATTTCCTAAGTTTCATTCTATATACATGATGTTCACATATTATGTTAGACAGTTTTGATCAGTTCCGTTTTATTTCTTCTTCTTTAGCT
>KN897764.1:5811-20793 GCA_000934455.1 Apostichopus parvimensis | reverse complement strand
CTCAATACAATAGGAATTGTCCAATCAAAACGCTTAAAGGAATAATTAGTTAACGGAAGAGCTGTAAATGTGGAAGATTATACTTTTGAGGATTTTTAATCTGATTTTATCTTTTTGATACACCGTTATCGATGAAAGAATTATCCCTCGCGACCAAAATAGTATAAGCAATGCTACAACTGAAACATCACCTTTGACGAGAGATTTGTCTTAAATACAGACTAAGCTGATTTACAGATACGACTGTCTGGTATAACAGACAGCACATAGTCATATAGTATATTGTTATAGGTATTCTATTGCAGTCGCTTTGGGCTAAGACATGTTTGGTTACATGAATGAAATGTTACAGTATGAACAGCTATTAAGACTTCAAACTAGTCTTGGTGATTTTCTAATTTTAAGATATAAAAATTGACATGAAATGGGCGCAATGTTACATGTTGTCTACTTCCTGTCAGGTTCACAGTTTACGTTATAACCCCCTGTGACGATATTACGAAGTTTCATCACCATTTCATCATCCCAAGCTTAATATTTTGTTCAACTTTCTGTTGCGGCTAGAAAACTACTATTCATATTTTACTATAAACTGTCCCTACTCTAGCTCTCTTTCAACACCCTTTTATCTAATATATGGAACCATATTCATATGTGCTTAAATCAGGCATATCCGTTGATGTATTATTACTACTTAAAAGTTTAACTAAAAGATTAAACTTAAGGTTTAACTTTAAAGAAACGTCTTTTTGTGCCATCCTCTATATGTACAGTACTATGAATAAGCAGCAGCATTATGATACACAAAATGGCAACTGTGAATCTAAACTAAGAATGGTTTAAAATATTTGCATTATTTTCTTTCGTCTTTTGAATAACTACTGTGTATAAAATATGTTCTTGAAGGAGCCTGGGCCAGATAGGGGGAAGGGTGGGGTGTTCAAAATAACTGGTAATGTGGTTGATTTTTAATCAATTACCACCCGGTAAATTAACTAATGTATCTTCATAATTATATTTAAGCGCTGACGATACTATAATGCAACATTATGGCCTTGTATCCTCACATGGTTCCGATGTATATATAAGTACTATTTCCATTAGAACTATTCAATATGTATGTATCATATAGTATAAGAAACACTCAGATGAAGTTGAGTCAATTTTTCCTTATTCCGATCCGAGTGCGAGAGTACTTAGTCAAAGTATGGTACTCTCGAGTTCGAACAGAGTTCTATAGAGTGAATGAGCAACTCAAACCAAGTCCGAGTCCAGTCAGTACATAGAGGTAATGCAATACAGAGCTCACTGGTCTGAGAAATATACAGAGCGTTTTGGTTACTATAACAAACTGCTAATTATCCAAATTAACAAACCGTCAACTCTTCCTGGTCAAAATTTGCCTAAGATGGAACATAGAGTGAGGCAAAGTTTGAATAGGCTTACCTACGTTTACCACTTAACAATGCGTTTTCCTGATGATACGGGTATAATAGTTTTTTGTAGTGTATACTGTATATCTATGTTTTATTGAAGAAATAATTGCAAATGTGTACTGTGTTTTTACTGCAATGACTTAAAGGATCAAAGCAAGGATGGCGATATTTATTCATGAAATAATTATTTACAAACTTCAAATATCAAATACGCACGTGACATGGCAAATATGGGAGAAATAAACTATTAAAGGATTAATATAATTCCATTATATTGTCAACAATAAACAGATCTACACAGATCTTTAATCTATTTAAACTATCGTTATCTTTCCTTGTTACTGCTCTTCGAGATTTTATCTTTCAACTGCATCTCCCAAACTTTCATGGATATCATTAAAGGATTGCCTACGGTATACGATAGTAACGTATCATATAAGATGTAGTGGGGGTGGGGAGGGGGAGGGTAGGGAGAGTAACCAAAACAATGCTACATGGGATATTCAAGATTATACATTGTTTGTACATTCCATCGATTCAACCACGGGGATCGTATAAGTAGTTCTATCTGTGAATACTGCCCTCTTTTCCTTCTTGTCATCCTCTAACCCATAGTAACCATCTGATCATCTCAGTAAGAAGTTCACCATTATGACGTCACTCAGTATTAAAGGCTGTACTCAGTGTTTGATGACGGGTTTAAACTAATTTTGTTTTCCCCATACAGCTGGTGTGTGTATTCCTGTTATTAAGTCCGTGCATCTTACAGTGACGAGTCTGTCTCCTATGTGGAATTTAGGCTTAATACAGATGTGCGTTTACCTGCCAGGAATAGTTTATTGCGATTTTTGTGAGCATATATCATTTTTACTTATACAATTTTTGATTCGCCATATCATATTTTCCTGAATCAAATGTCAAAATCTCATTATAATAAACTTTCTCTTCCTTTCAGACCTGTGACACCAATGGTAATCTACGGAGAAGAGGTAAGAGAGACATAGATTCATGTTCCTTTCAATTAGTAACAGTAATTTAGTAACAGGCAGGAAGTGTCAATTACTTTGGAAAAAAGAAATAAGACCAAAGAGTATTATACTTTGATTCTCATCAGGCAGGAAATATTTATAATTGATGTGTATCGAACAGGTAATTTATATCACGTAATGCTGATAGCACTGTTCTCAATGTCAAGTTTAGATACTGCCTAAATATTCTTCCTTCCGCACAAAAAAAAATGCTAAACAAGGAAATGGATAGACTTTGAAATACTACAAGGTTTAGGTAGATTTTCTAAAAAAAAATTCTATAACTAGACTATGTTACCCAAAGTTGGATGAAATTTAAATTTGCCCATCCTTCGGCATGGACTTCTTTGGTCCACCAACTTTCTTCGGCGTAGTTTTTGAAGTCACTCATCGTTTAACAGATGTAATATATCTTGATATATTGCGTATCTAGACATCTTAGATATAACTGTAAGGTGTAACCACGGCGATGCAGGAACAATATTGATTACTTACCTATAGATCTGTAGCTATTTTTATGTTTATGGATGGAAGAAGCAAATTACTATTGGTTGTCGAGCATTGCACCGTCAAAAACGTTTACAATATTGTCATATACAGCTGCCATTTTCACCTTTTAACGTCCGGATTGCCATCGTTATTAATTAAGAATCGTTGTACTGTTACAGAGAAACTAACCATATAGTATGAAATAAAATAAAGTAGGTAAATTCGTGTTTTACGAGACATTCATTCATTTCTTTCAGAATAGAGATATGATCATATAAATACACAAACCTTTCATCGTTTTCCATTATTTCTGCAAATCATATGGGGAATGTTAGATTTATGTCCATTTTAAAGTCAAAACAATAGAGCGAAAATGAGAAGTTAAAACAACTATATCTGTCAACAATTTTGCAATACGTGACACCAAACCTGCTTCAGTTTCATATGTTGTACACTGTGCGACAGTTTCAACCATATTGATATCTTGTTTCAAGCAAAAGTACGTCAAACTTCTCATCATTCCATCTCTTTAACCCATTTTCGCTACCTGCATATTTATGGCAATGTGGAATCTCCGTCCTTCTCCCACGGATATATACAACATACATATCAGCATAATTTAAAGTTTAGTTTGGGGTAGGCACTGCCACTAGTCTGCTATATGACTTTACTTTTCTGGTCACATAATTGATTGTTAACCGGAAGTAACCAGTGATGTGATAACCTTTTTTTAAATTTATTTCCAGCAACAACAAAAGTAACTACCATGACTTGCAAAATTCTAACAAAATTAACAATAAGGATGCCATGTTTAGAATTAACATTCCCATCAATTTGAGATTACTTTACCGTGCGTTAAATATGCCTGACGTCATTGAAGAAGTTAGCACATGTCTGCAACTTTACTCATTTGGTTATTTGTATTTGGAGGAAACGGAAACTCGCAATACATGAATTTGTTCCAATCTTGTAATTGTTTGTAACTATATAATGTTGGAAATGCGTTATAAATGAGTGTTCAATGCTCCTCCAAATAAATATTTGAGTCTCAAAAGTTTTTGTTTCCAGTATATTCGATGTACGTGGAGGACTGGCAAAGGGATATAACGCACTTTAATAAGGATCTCCTTTGTTTTATTAAGTTATGTTTGATTAATTGTTTCTTTTTCTTGCAGGGTTACAGAGCCTAGAGCTCATCGGAAGATGATACGGATGAAGAAGTAAGAATATCGAATGTCCTAGAATGTGTAACCATGTTCTTTATCATATAGATTAAATGCCATTGCGTAATATCATAGTGAATGTAGGTTATGATCAAATTATGAATTTGCAATGATTAACTAAAGCTTAATAATATATCGAATGTCTAATTCCTTGTTACATTAAACGGATCAACTACTGGTATCTAATATAGTGAATGTATAATTCCTTATTACATTAAACGGATTAACTAGTGATAATTAAAGTAGTGAATGTGAAATTGTACTCGCATGCTGCACTAAAGAGACTATCAGATGTCACATTGTAATGTAATTTATGATATTTTTGCTGCATTTTCTCAGAATATACTACGCAGTAAGAGTTCAACTGATGTAACATAATGGTAATTCCATACTGATGTTACGTAATGGTATACCATACTGATGTTACGTAATGGTAATAGCATACTGATGTTACGTAATGGTATACCATACTGATGTTACGTAATGGTAATACCATACTGATGTTACGTAATGGTAACACCACACTGATGTTACGTATAATGGTAATACCATACTGATCATACTTAATGTTAATACCATACTGATGTTACTTAATGTAATTCCATACTGATGTTACGTAATTGTAACACCATACTGTTGTTACGTAATGGTAATACCATACTGGTGTTACTTAATGGTAATACCATTCTAACACCTAATAGTTCTGAAATCAGAAGCAATGAGTGTTATTCTTGTCTCAGTTCTCGAATGTTTCTGTTTTTACGATGAATGTATAGTCAATCGTTAAACCACTCTTTACGCTACCACCAGATAATAGAAATGCCAAGTAGACAAGATTCTGGAAATTACAAGTTGACCCAAAATACGCAAATTTGTGGTTAAAAGTACGAGACAGTTTTGTTCTTAAATTTGATTATGTATTAGTATTATTAATTATTCATTCTTGTATCTTTACTTATTCAACATTTATTATCAGTTCATATTTTGCTTGTCTTGTTAGGCTATCTCGAGATGCTTGACTTTTCTTCTATATCGTTCATTTCCGATTCATGTGAAAATACTAGATATGATATAGGTAGGGGATGTAATCCTGTTCGAGATGGACGGGATGTAGCCCCTGCAGGTAGGAAAAATGTGGGAGGAACCGTAAAATATAAGAAAGTGGGTACAATTGAATACGTTAGGCATAAGTTCAGACAGTTACCTTCAACATTTGGAAGCAGAAAAAAAAAATCTTGACCTCCGCCCAGGACCTGGGACTACCCTCCCCGGGAGAATCAACCTAACTTAGTGACCACCCGATGACTGTGCTGTACACTGCGGACAAAGCACTCTGTCCATCGAATTCCTAATATAGAAGGCCTCTTACCCCTCAGCAAGGCCAAGGCCGGCCTCCCAGCTAATGAAGTCATTATTGAAAGGGGAACTTTTTATTTGAATATCCCAATCGATTGGTTCCACCTAACTAACTTAAAGTTAGGAAACCCATTTGTTATATTTTTATCTAACGTTTTCAGCGTCTAAGACGGATCAGAATAAGCACTTTGAAATTCGTGAACCTTGGGGTGGGAGGGAAGATGGGTGGGGATTGATGTGTCTTCAGATCAATGTGATATCAATTGTATATCTTTGACAGAGAATAACCAATTGTGAAGCTGGTTGTATAATATCCCGATGTTACTTCTCAGTCAAATGATTTAACCTCCTATGCTTACTATTGTCTTTCGAAAATTCAAATGAAACTTATACGTATTTTGTTATTAACTACGAAACCATTTAAAATGATTTATTTTTTTTACTCTTTTGCGTTTTTTTCATAAAGTAATCATATTAAAAATTCATCGAATGTGTTGGAGACGCTATATGATCTCTATCATAGGTCAGCAAAAGCATGTTACACAATAATTGATCTGTAATATCGAAGTTGTCTTACTGGAGAAATAAAATCGAGGACGATTTGGTGTAAATCGAACGTCAAGACATTTCTAGTTAACATGACGTCATTTACTTAGGTTTCTTTTTCTTATTTAGCTTACATATTTCCTGTCGCAGTTTGTTTTTACAAGTAATGACAGTTTATGCATCATTTACATTCACTTACAGCTACCAGTTTTAATTATTTTTATTTGTTTTTGTTGGGGTGGGGGTGCTTTGCTTTTTTTTGCTATTGCCTTTGTTTATTTTTCATTGTTCATTCTGTAATCTATGGATTTTAAAGCCCACTGTAAACATAATATGTGGTATGGTTTAAGATGACGTGTATATTACGTAATATAATGATAATTACATAACATTAATATTTTGTACATATACAGTTAATTTAAAGATAATGATTCGCTTTCTATTGTATTCTCCTTTATCTAATCACCACGCGAGCTAGACGTTTATATTCATGTATACTTTAGTTATGTATATTCCCTTAAGTTCCATTACAGCCGATTAAAGACAATCCAGTGACGAGTCTGTTACGTCATTCAATAATAATTCGAACGAGATAATGACAATCTGAACATTTCGAGTACTGAAGCTTGAAATCAATGATCGTACTTCTATATATGGTAGGTCTTGTAGTTTACTCATGGCTGAGACCAATAGTAGTTCAACAATTCACTCGAAACATTTCATCATAGGTTTTATAATTGCACAATGTAAGAATTTCATGAAAATATCATTATGTTGTTGTAACCACGTCTTTGCAGTTTCTTATGTTTGGCTTTAAATGCCCAAGCTTTAAGACTCTTGCAAGCAAACAAACAGGTCCTTTCATGTTATCCCCTCGTTGTGCACATATAATTGTAACCATTTATGGGGAAATCTTCCACTAGCAAATTGCTAAGAAAGGAACATTTAAAATTAACTCTAAATCGCCTTTCATGAATAGTTGTTTGAATTTTTATGTATTATATCCGATATAAACATTGTTTATAAATGTTTCCGTAATTTGCGATCTTTCTATTGTTCTTTCTTCATTCCCTTTTCGTTCTTTTGTCTTTTCGTTTTATTTGCTTTCTTTAACCGTTTTTACCATTCATGTGATTAAACAAAGGTAATGAGAGATCTGTTTGTATAATGGACATATGTAATGTGAAAGCATATAGTTGGTTAGCCATACAATTCGTATTCGATTAGCTGTTTCACTTAGAAAAGTCAATATTTGCTAATCGTTCCATCATCCTACTAGAGAGTATTAACACGGACCGTTCACTATGTTGCGTTGTTTTCCTTTCAAAACATCTTACATTGTACCTGTCATACATTACAACATGTCCTCGTTTTGTCAAAAAATAAATACACCCATATTTAGTCTGGTATCCATTTTGTAACTTAATTGTACCAAATTCATATGTAAATTGTGACTACAAAAACCATCAGAGATAAGTTTGATTGACAAGTTTTACCCTAATATTTTATTGTATGAATTGTATGGTGGTTTGAAAGGCCAAGATGTAGACCTACTTTGTCAGTACAGCACGACATCAGAATAAATATTGATTATTGTTTTCGAATTGTTTTCGAGTTTCAGACTTTCAGGAAGTTGTCGAGTTGTTGCTTTGCAATAAACTTGACAACACATCAAACATATGACTTTGTCGAGTTGATAAGTCACGCTAACCTGTAAAATCTTGACTAAGGAAATGTCAAATCTACGTTAATTTAGACTTAGACTTACACTAACATGACAGCTTGACAATAAATATCATATTGTTTGAATGTCGTGTTATGTACTAAAGCAGTAAGTCTATAACTTGTTTGTCCCTTCAGAACCGCCGTGAATCGCGATATCGACTAAAAAAAATAAATAAATAAATAAATCAAAGAGTGTGTGATCCGTTTCCTTTCTTCGTCTGCTTACTATATTCTACTGCAGTGTTAGTGTTAGCACATGTAATAAATTGAAGATGTTATCTAAATATTTGTGATGGCAATCAAAATGTTTTTTCCCAAGCTTGGAGTTATCCTTGAAGGTTCTGTTAAGTCTATACACAAACGTCGATGTCTTTGCAGCCAGTTTCTGCAATCTGGTTACGTGGAGCAGGCTCCTGCGATTATTTCCTAAGTTTTATCCTCGGTATTTGTTTCATGAAACTATAGATCCCTGATTTTAGGATGCATAACGTTTGTATTGTGTTGCCCTATATACATACTTCCATGAGCTTTCTGGACTGTTTGGCGTTCCATGTAAATGCAAGCACACATGGATATGTGGTGTAACAATTGAGATTGTTGAGGTCATCTTCAACGTCATATTCCCTTAAACTGTAACTAGATGAATTTGTATAATTGTTATCTTGATTTAGAGGTTAATTACGACCAGTGCGAAAGCATAATATGTTACATTTTCGACATTTCAATGTACAATCAACCTAGCTTATTTTGTAAACATAACCCGGTAAAATTGTTTCGAACAGCATCCTTTCAAGAAATGGACGGCGTTTGATAACATATTATTCCCCTCCTGTATTCAAATGACCTATGATAGAGTTTTTGTTTGTTAAACCTGGTATTATACAACAGACCGACTGGTTTATCAGTTGATGTCGTTTCGCTTGATTACAAACCATTTCACACAAGAAGCGTAAGTTTGTAGCTGATAAATATCAATTTGCTCGACGGATCTTCCCTCCTCCGGTCACCCCTACATTTTGCTTTTACCATATCATGGATTTAATTTTAATGCAGTAAAAGTTCTCCAGAAGTGGTCTGTGTACAAATGAGATGTTTACCAATTTCACCTGACCTCATGTGACCTTCGACAGAAATATTGTGAAGCCGTTTGACATTCGGCTGTCACCGAATATGATTATGGTAAAGTTATGGAAGTTAAAATATAACTTGATGTCATCCAAACCAAGATGAACTCTGATAAGCAGTGTTCCACTGCTTCAAAGACTTGTTGCAGAGCATTTAGTGTATGATTCTGTATCGTTTCATCGTTATGATTGAGTAAATGGCTTATGTCATCCTTCATGGTGAGATTTTGTGATCTGCAGTAAATGTAAGTAAGTCTACTGTATTGAATCCCAGAAATTACATATCTGCGGTGAGCAATACAATGAATGAAACAAAATACAAAGACCATTGATAATATACAACAGTTATATGCAGTCTATACAAAATATGCACTAATTAGCTCCAACAGCGCAACAAAGTGGAACGGCCACCCCTACCTTGTTGTGAACACTAATGGCAGTGCCTATAAACGAAGAACGATGTATATTTGTGTGTGACGTCAGCGACCTCAATATACTGCTACGAGCAATGATACGGCTGGTTAGATAATTATGCAATGGGTGACTGTGATATTTCCACATGGACAGCATCTTGTCTCGTACACAATTCTCGTAGACCGAGGCCACTGACGGCAGACTTGTTCTAATAATTTTACCAGCACTTTTAATATCATCATCCAAAACCTTTATGCTGATTCTCCCGAGTTATAGAAGATGGCAAGAACATCTGGATTTATATTAAAAGAATTCAGCTTACGTAAGCAGTATAATCTTGGTTTTAGCCGTTTTTCAATATAATCCATGTGTTCTCCCCAATTTAATTTATCATCAATTATAACCCCTAAATATTTGTAACTACTAACCCTTTCAACAATACTACCTTTAATTATCACATCGTTTGCTAATACCTTATGTCTAGTTCTAAAATCAATCACCAACTCTTTGGTTTTAGTTACATTTAATTCCAAATAGTTTCCATCACAATAATCTACGAATCTGCTAATCTGTTCAAGGTACATGTTATCAGAAACCAAACCAATAAGGGCAGTGTTATCAGCAACTTTCACTAAGGGACAGTTAGGGTTTGTTGAGCGAATTTTCAGAAGTGTAGACAGTAAACAGAAATAGTGCTAGAACTGTACCCTGTGGGGCACCAGTAATGCAATGAGTTATATCGGAATGAACGTTATCTCCTAGTTGAATATACTGCGAGCGGTTGTTAAGATTAAAAGAGATATATCGTCTTGTTAACAGCATATATCGTCTCGTTAACAGCATCCTAAGCAAGAGATAGTTTGGCAGATTGATACAAAGTTCAATGATGGGGTTATGATTCTTCCTCCATAAACTTTTTAAGTGTTTAAATAGTGATATTAATCTGTAATATTAATTAGGTGTAATCATAATAAAGTGTAATAATAGTAAAGTGTTTAACTACTGATAATAATCATTAAATTAAGATACAACTAAAACAGAACACACATCAAAGTTCAAAAAACGAAGCTTTGCTCCATTTGTACGATGGGTAGTATAGTTGGTTTTGTTCGAGAACATTTGACTGTAAAACTGACTGCTCCTAATTTACGTTAGTGGTCAATGAGGTAACCTACACTGATTGTCAACAAATAGATGAAGAACACGTAGTGAAGTTAAAATGTGTTAAAAATAAAACTTCTTACACTAACGCGAACAGGTTTTCACGTAAATTGTGATTTTAAACTTATTGATTGGTTGGGGAAGGGGGTGGGTGGGAATCTGGACACACTAGCATATATGACGCCATGATCAATTGTCGGTGCGTAAGATATGCATCACCAAATAAATCATGGAAACACTGGACTAGAGGGGGAGGGGGAGGTTGGCGTGGATCAGTTACATTATTTAGGTTGTACTGAACATGTGGTTCAATATCTTACAATGAACATTGTCTTGCTAACATCAAATATAAATGAAGCAATTTTAACTTCTACCTATCCGGAATTCATTGTTTTCCAAGATGAATATATTACGGAAAACGACAGACGATCCATTTCAAGAGTGAAGCAGGAACGGGATGTTGAAATCTGATCATGTTCGGTTATCGTACGGATGAAAATAATTAAACATTTAATGGCACTTTAAGTGGCATTTTTGTGTGTAAATTTGTAACTGCAATCTTCCCGACCAAGCCATTTAATGTTAACTCGTATGATAACATTATCAATGGATCTAACCATGTGGCTGTGGCCGTACACCTGCTGATAAGAAATAAACTGTTTGAACCAATAATGCACCGTCGATAAAATACATTTGTGTTTTCTGACACAAATTCAGTGTTATCTTTCTCTTCTTCATTTACAAGCCTTCGCTCTGCATACATTATTACATCGTTTAATTATATCTTAACTTACCTGAACTTACTCTTGAGCAAACGTTAATTTACAATTTTGTGATGAAAAGAAAATGTTTCTCCCTTTGTAAACCATAAAGCAGCCGTAATTTGACTAATCAGGAATGTTACACCAAAATCTTCAGAGTATTCAAAATTAGATTGCAATTATCAAATTAAGGCACCTTGTTTTAAATCGCTTAATGAGAGAATAAAGTACATTAAGCTTGCAACCTGTCGTCACCCAGATAGTTTTGATTCTAGTTTTCATCTTTGAAGAACTAAAGATGAACTGGAAACATCCAAACTTTATATTACTGTTTGTTTGAATTAAGCCTTACAATTTTAACGAACCATTTTGCTACGGTATTCCTGAATCAAATAACAGGTTTATCAAAATTAACCTACATATTTGTTTTAAATATACAAATAATAATCTACATAGCCTAGAACGAAAGAGTCCATCTAAAAATACAATCACAAAAATGTTGCATTCAAAGTGAACCATTTCGCTGTACCGGTCTTAACAATACCAGCATTGATCGCCTCACAGTTCTCATTTCTGTGTGAATAAAGCGTACAAGCGCCCTCTAAAAACAATAAAGTTTGTGTCTCACTGGGGAAGGGCACAACTTTATTCTGCTGATAACAAGGGTATCGTAAGATGAAGACTGTGGAGTACGGTCAGGGTAGTCAGAGTGAGGTTATAGGATTATTTAGATCTTCCATGTTTATCTGAGATTGAAAGGGCTGCCCTGACGTTCGTTAATTGTTGATGTTCACAATAACGAATATTCAAAGAACATAATGATGTAGATATAAACAGCAAGAGAAACAAAGGTGGAACCAGAGTAATACACAGCTTACCACCGTTAAAGCTTTTTCCATTCACCGGAAAAGGGGGGGGGGGGTCGTGCTCGTTTTTATAACCGATTTGGTTTGGTATATAGGTTGTGAATAAAACTATACATTTACACTGCTAACTGTCTAGTACATTAGTTTAAATGATATAGTTATGCTAGGAGTAAAATAACCAACTTGTGTTTATGTACAGAATTTAAAAACAGGACGACGATCAATATTTTCTAGGTCGATCGGTCCTTAATGCATCATTTTGCTGCATGATCTGTCATAAAAGTCTTCATTGACAATGCTAAACTTCGATTATTTAACCAAATTATCGGTCGGATTTGTAATCAAAATCCAATTTTATTGCCGATAAGCTTTCATTTTCAGTTGTAAAACCTGGAGTACCGGTTCAAAACAAGACCGGCATTGAGCAATAATCCAATTTTTCCGACAGAGTGAAACTGGAATATATCATTAGTGGGTATTTTGCTTTACCATACACGTGATTCAGGAATAATTTCGACATGCGAGCAAACATCCGGTAAGATTAGCATAACAATACGAGTAAAATCCCATTCTGAATGAGAAAAAAACCGCAGGTGGCTTTAGCTTTGTGAACATTCTAGGCACAGATGTTCTGTTAGTCATACAGTATTGCATAAAGATAGCTTGAATAGGCTCGTTACTCGTGCATAAACTCAATACAATAGCAATTGAACGTACGGGGACTGCTTGTGATAGTGTAACCATTTAGTGAAATAATATTTACTTCAAAGGCATCAATTAAAAGACACTGCAACCTTCTCATCGTGCTCTACAGCCATGGAAATGTTTGTGCAATATTATTCTCGTTGGATCAATATCCCAGGATATTACTTTGTGATTATTTCGCAATGATTTCGTAATCCAAAGTGATGTACCATGGATTCAGGATCAATAGTTTTTAGAGACCTATACATTTTTTCGAGGGCTGAGAAAATGAATCCTTATGAAGGAGGATTTAATTTTTCGAGAGGATCACTTTGGTTATTTTTTATACGGGATACACTTTAAACTATAGCATAACGCCAGTTCTTAGCAGGTGGTGAAGTTCGTACGTAATTTTACCTTCCTGACTTCCCGAAATATTTTGGAGATTAACAGATATTGGATCTCAAGGTATTATCCTGTTGACCTCTCGTCATCTCATGTGAGTACACATTCCAATGAAAATCTGTGTTAATATTTTTAATCTGGAATAAACGGTATTAGTTTAAACTCTAGCTATAGTTCACTTCTCCAAGACCTAGGTTATTGTCACATCAACAACCAGAAACACTATCCAAAATTCATTAACTTTAACTAGCCCATTATTTTCTTAATAAAAGAAGCAACTTTGAACGACCTTTATTGTCATCAATTTGGATAAATATATCAATTTAAATATCGGCTTAACAAGTAACAGTCTAATTATTTTTATGGTTAAAAATGATGTTTTGAACATCCTCCGATGGTCAATCACCACCCAAGCCCAAAATGAAAATTTAGAACAAGGTGAATTAGGAAAGACAATAGTTCTTGATTTTCTTGATGAAGTTCGTACGTATTTGATTATCTTTGGATATTTCTTGATAAATTCGCGACACTATAGAAGGGTCGTCAAACCACTGTCCCGTTAACCTCCTCCTTATGTAAGTACACTCGTTTACCAAATTACTTTAAAAACAGTTAGTCATAAAACTACAGGATACATACTGGAAATAAATTGTTACTTTTTGAACTTTTATTCTCACCCCAAATAGCGTAGGATTAATTGTGGACTGGAACATGGTTTTGTCCAATAGACCATATATATTAGTTATAAAAAGGGTTAACGACACTTTAAAAACTAACGATCAAGCTATTTCCTCAGGTGTTTATTACAGCCAACACTGTGCAAAAACGAAGAACCTATATATTAAATCTGTGGATTTGGAAATGATGCTGTGTTAATCCCCTTTTCTTTACAAAGTAAAGGCTTTTAGATGACAAAACTTAGACTTACTTAACATATTTTTTTCATGAACCGAGGAGTTGATTGACGCATTAACGGATATGTGACCATAATATGTTTATTTACAAAAACTAATGTAACGTAAGCGTACAGTAAGACACTTGACCGTGGTATGAAAATGGACTTAAATTACTCCTGAAAGGATGAAATTAGACAACAAGTGTAAGAGTTTGCACAATAATGCAGTACTGTCAACATTATGGGACACAG
Organism: Apostichopus parvimensis; assembly: GCA_000934455.1. Lineage (NCBI taxonomy): Eukaryota > Metazoa > Echinodermata > Holothuroidea > Aspidochirotida > Stichopodidae > Apostichopus > Apostichopus parvimensis. The sequence goes on along the minus strand of KN897764.1, from coordinate 6,428 downwards.
ATCTATCTGTATTTGACTAAACGCTTCGAAACTTGCTATTTAAGAACAACCAACTGGTTGTAAGTTTAACCATTAGTAGGTATCGTAGTGTGTAAGTATTACATAATAGTCAGAATGACACGATTAAACAAACTCAAAATACAGATGGAAACAAGTTTTCAGGAAGTGAATTAGATTGATTTAAATGCATTAATGACAAACATGACGGCGGTGAGAGGGGCCGATGTAATAGCTAAATAATTAATCTCTGGGATGTCAAATAATTTATTTGTATGGTAATCAACATTATATGTCATTGTATACTGCTTTTGCGCGAAAGAGAGCTTTCAATGAATACATAAGCGTGGTCTCTCCTATAATAAGTTTATTGTGGATTACAATGGAGCATAATAAAACAGACTTGGTATTAATGTACATAGTCAAGTTCATGTTACAGCAATGTAAAAACGAGGATTTTTAAAATATTGACATTGATTAATGGTAATTTGGAGACATTTTAAATTTATTGAAAAAATATAATGAAAATAAGAAACTGGTAAGTTCATCCATTTATGTATGTTTGGTTTAAGAAAATTGCCATTTTTTTTATAATTTCGAAGTAACTATTTTCTAGATCT